>CAUYSK010089516.1:0-17806 GCA_963575035.1 Avahi laniger
TACAGGCATGTGCCACCATGCCTGGCTAATTTTTTATATATATTTTTAGTTTTCCAGCTAATTTCTTTCTATTTATAGTAGAGATGGGGTCTTGCTGTTACTCAGGCTGGTCTCGAACTCCTGACCTTGAGCGATCCTCCCACCTTGGCCTCCCAGAGTGCTAGGATTATAGGCATGAGCCACTGTGCCCAGCCTGTGCCTTAGTTTTTATCAAAAAAAATTTAAAAAGTAAAATAAGAAATAAATAAAAAATTTTAAAAATAGAAAAATGTTTTTAAAATAAGGATATAAATAAAGAAAATATTTTTGTATGGCTATACAATGTGTTTGTGTTTTAAGTTGTGTCATTACAAATGAGTTAAAAAGTTAAAAAAATTAAAAATTTTATAAAATTACAGTAACCTAAGATTAAATTATTATTGCAGAAAGAAAAATATTTTTACAAATTTAATGTAGCCTAAGCATACAGAGTTTAGAAAGTATTCAGTAGTGTACGGTAATGTCCTAGGGCTAGACCTTCACATTCACTCACCACTCACTCACCCAGAGCAACTTCTAGTCCTGCAAGCTCCATTTCTATACAGGTGTATCATTTTTAATCTTCTATACTGTATTTTTCTGTACCTTTTCCATGTTTAGATATGTTTAGATACACAAATACTTATCATTGTGTTATAGTTGCCTACAGCAGTCAGTACAGCCACATGCTATATGGTTTGTCACCTAGGAGCAATATACTCTATCACATAGCCCAGGTGTGTAGCAGGCTGTATCATCCAGGTTGTGTAAGTACACTCTGCAGTATTCACATTCACAGGACAATGAAATTGCCTAACAACACGTTTCTTGGAACATTCTACACCCTCCTCCCCAGCTACGCATGTTTGTATATGGGATAAAAAGCACATCAATGGTTGAGTAAAAAGAAAATCAAAGTGCCAGGGCCACCCTCAACTCCTTATACAAAAGAGAAGGTAAAGGCCTCAGGTACATGTGAAGAACTGGCCACACAGATCATTCATTAAGGAAATTTCTTGCTAACCTCCCATAAGCAAGGACATGCAAATTATACCTATGTCTATTACTAAAGCCTGTTGGATTCCACAATAATAATGAATTACAAGTTTATCTTATAGGTAACAGAACTAGAGACAAGACAGAATCAGACATTCTTCCACCTACCCAGAGACAACTACCTAAGTAATGCTTCCTTCACTCCCTTATTTTATGTAAAATGCAGATTTCTTGGGCCTCACAAGAATGTAACCACTACCCCATCAGCTTCTCCTCTCCCCCCAGCCTTTTCCCCTCTCTCTGTATGCCTTTAAAATGATGAAAGTTCCAACTTCCCCTTCAGAAAAATAGCCACAGTCTGTGGTTCATGTTTTTCTCAGGCACATCCTCAGAATCTTGGCTTAATAAACCTCCACTGATTGAGATTTTTGCCTCAGTCATTTATTTGGTCCCACAGTTGCCAAGGTTGAGGGTGAGGCCCAGGGTGGACCACAAAGTGGCACCAGGGAATTTTTGGAGAAATGGAGCTGTTCTGGGTCTTGATTATGAGGTGATTGCACAGTTGTATGCATTTGTCAGAACACTCAGAGCTATACACTAAAAAGGGTGAATTTTATTGTATGTAAATTATAACTTAAAAACATGCCTATGTATATATGACTATATGGGTATATGTGTGCATCTTTTTTTTTTGTTTTACAAAATGAAATAATAGCATGAATTTAGTAATGTAACAGAATATCTTAGATATATTTTCATATTGGTACATACAGAGCCAGTCACCTATTTGTAGATATTTAGTTTGTTTCCAAATTTTTCCTTTTTCAACAATGTTGAAATTAAGATACCTATATGTGTCTTTTCCCAGTTATGCAAGTAAAGCTGTATGATCAGTTCTTTTAAATACAATTATTGAGTCAAAAAAAGTGTGCTAAAATTTCTAATAGATACTGTCAATCTCTCACCAAAAAGATGAACCAATAAATAAACTTTGAAAGAAGAATCAATAAAACTAAAAGACTGTGTATTGAATGCAAAAGCCAGAGAGATTAAAAAAAAACCACTTTTTTTTCTAGTTCTGAAATCTGAAGGATTGGGAAAATATTTACAACATTAACAGAAATAGAAAATTCAAGAAGGGAACTGTGGTGAGGTGAGGTTGGTAGATGGGAGGATAAGGTGATGAGCTGACTTTTAGAGCTGTTGAATTTGAGGTGAATGGAGAACAGCCAAGTGGACACATCTAATAGGCAACTGGAAGTATAATCTGAGCTCGGGAGAGTGTTCTGGGACAGAAATGGAAGTCCTTTAAGATATTACTGACAAAATGGTTATTGGCATGCTAACATATAAAATCTCTAAAGTCTTGGATCTCCGAGGTCAGTGAGCTCTTCAAGCATAAAGGGAGGAAATTTAAATAACTGAGGACTGGACCTTGGGGAAGTCCTCCATCCAAGTTTGGAAGGTGAAAGAAGAAATGGAAAAGGAAACACAAAGTTACAACAAAAAAGAACCAAAAGGAGCAATATTATAAGAATAAAGAAAATAGAAAATTTCAAGACAAAAAGAATGATCCCCAGCACCTTAGATAAAGCAACTCTCAGAATGAGAGACTTACCCATACTTTTCTACAACTGAACCAGTCCTTTGAGGGATGAAAGTGTGCATTCACAAGAGAATGGCTGTACTGAGAAGTCAGGGAGAATGAGGGCTGAGTGACAAAAAGATTCCTGCAATTTGTTAATTAATATATCACTTTTAATTATCCACTGTTAAAGGGGAAAAGAGGGGGTGGTAGAATACACCCCATAGGGGGTTATGGAAATCGAATTGTTAGAAAATTTAAAAAACGGTGACAACAGGCAAAAAGAACTCTGAAAAGAGGCAAATAGAATAAGCACTTGAGAGATAAAAGATGGTGATATCTTAGCTCAGAATCAGGCATCCTCCCAGAACAGCTATGTCATTCCCACCGTGAGTCAGTTCAGAGCCTTGGTTCATTAGTGTTTTGTTCAGGGAAAAGACTGGATTAATAAAGCCACAGCGGTGAAGGCTAAAACTTAGACTACTGTGATCAAACAAATGTAATAAAGATAGATATATAAATCAAGTGACTTCACATGGATAATATTCAGGAATATTTAAATTTTAATGTACATATCTGCTTTATTATGTTGTCAAAAAACATAGACTGGATCATTGATTGATGACTTCAAATTGATGGATTCAATTTCATTGTGAAGTTCCTCTATTTTTCTTCTAAAAAATAGAAGAAGAATGTAACTACAATGCAGTGATTTGAATATCATATAATAAAAGATGATGATATTAATATTAGCTTATATTTTCATAATGTTTTATAGCTTAAAAATGTTTTAAAATATGCCTTCAAATGAAAAGTAACAAAGCTAACATCTTTAGTGGAGTTATTTAACTTTAAAATTAAAGATCTAGAAAGAAATTACCAGTTGGGTAAATCTCCATATTTAGGGAATGTCCATTTGTCATCTTAGTTCTGAGAGGGTTTGTATAGTATTTTGGCAACTTGAGGACTGAATTTAGAGCAAAACATCTGAAATGTGGGTTTCTAATTGAAACACTTGTGATTGGTTAACTAATTTTATAGCACAATAAAAAAGGAATTGAATGTCAGTTGCAATGGCAGAGCAAGGACCTCTGAAAATCCTTACTTACAGTAAATAATTAGAAGACTGGAAAAAATTTCATAATCAACTTTTCCAGAACTCTGTAAATTAACTGAAGTCTTGCTTATAGCAATCTGAGGAGAGTTTTATTCAAGAAAAATGACCAAATCTTGTAAATACAGTGAGCTCTGTGGGGATTTAAGTTTCCCTATTCCCATTCCCTTCACCTGGACTCTGTGGTGTTCATAAAACCCAACAATCCAAGCTTACAGTGAAAAATAGCAATTTGGGAGGCACTGGAAAGGTAAGATGAGGTTGGAGCTCCATTCCCAAAGAATTGTCATTATTTGACCTGCCTGGTGATTTTATGAAGATCCCACTCACAAATCTTGTCTATATTTCACCTGATTTGGAACTTTCCCTGTGAAAATATCATTTTTCTTAGAGGAATTTGCCAAAAACAATCAGCAGCAATTGTTTAAAATAGCAGCTGCCTGAGGTGGTAGACAACTGTTGGTCTGAACAACAGGCAAACAAAAGTTTAAACGGAAAAATTGGGAAATGAGATATCCATGGATGCTTTGAAAAGCTCTGATATATTTTTGAGAATCTGGAAGGCCATATGCCCATATAGGAAAGACTGTGCACAGGCACAGAGCTGTGTTTATGCTCAAGAAAGACCTGAGCTGACCCTGTGGCTCTCCCCTATGGCTGAATGTGAGGTGCTGTGCAAGCAAGGAGTGGACAAGATATGTCATAACATGCACACAGAGGGTCCTAACTGAGCACAGACTGGGAGACTTATTGGTTCCAGGCATTTAGTAAATCTGTGTAAAATCTTTAGCTGCTATCAAGTTGACCAAGAATAAACTTCAACGGCCATACATGACAAAGAATACAGACTTTACACAATTAAATTCTGAAAAGTCACTAAATAAACAAACAAGCAAACCAAAAAAAACCAAAAACCCCATAACTAGCAACAACAACAAATCTAGGAAAAGGAGAAAATCTGATGTCTAGAGTTGCCATATTATACTATTTTAAATGTCCAGTTTTCAACATGCAAAGAAACAGAAAAGTATAGTTCATACACAGGAAAAAAGCAGTCAAAAGAAACTGTCACCGAGGAAACCCAAATTTTGGACTTACTAGACAAAGACCTTCAATTAGTGTTTTAAATATATTCAAAGAACTAAAGGAAATCATATCTAAGGAAGTAAAATATGAGAATGATGTCTCATAAGAGAATATCAATAAAGAGAGAGAAATTATAACAATGAAACAGACTGATGCTGCTTCTGGCACCCTCCCCCTTACCTCCCCAATGAAGCTCCCACTCCCTGCTGTGCCCCCACTAATATTCCCAGCCCTGGAGTCCCCACAGCCCCCTCCCTGGAGCACAGCTATTGGGGAGGGTGAGAAAAAATAAATAAATTAAAAAGAACTAAATAGAAATTTCAGAGTTGAACAGTACAATAACTAAAATAAAAAAATTCACTAAAGGGACTCAACAGTAGATTCGAGCAAGCAGAAGAAACAGCAGCAAATTTGAAAATAGGTTAAACAAGATTTTCCAGTGAAGAACAGAAAGAAAATAAGAATGAATAAAAATAAAGATTCTCAGAGACCTATGGGACACCTTGAAATGAACTGCCATACACATCATGTGAGTTCCAGTAGGAGAGGAGGAAGAAAAGAATAGAGAGAATATTTGAAGAAATAATGACTGAAAACCTCCCAAATGTAATGAAAAACAGTACCTACACATCCATGAAATTTCAAGCAGGTACACTGAAAGAGATTAAACTGTCTAAAGCAAAATAGAAAGAAAGAGCTTTGAAAGTAGCAAGAGAGAATCACATATAAGGGATCCTTAACAAGACTGACAGCTGATTTCTCATCAGAAATCATGAGGACCGGGAGGCAATTAGATGACGTATTTACAGTGCTGAAAGAAAGTTAACCAAGAATTTTATATCTTTCAAAAATGAAAGAAATATAAGACAGTCCCAGACAAATAAAAGCTGAGGGAGTTCATCACTAATAGATCTGCGCTATAAAAGATGCTAAAGGGAATCCTTCAGACTGAAATGAAAAAATACTAGATGGTAAGTAATTAGAATCCACATGAGAAAATAAAGAGCACTGAGAAGGGTAACTACATGGGTAAATATAAAAGACAACATATTTTTTGTTTTTGTAACACTTTTTCTTTTATTTGACTTAAAAGACAACTGCATGAAGCCATAATTATAAATCCGTGTGTGTTGATGGATAGCCAATGTGAGTTGTGCTATTATGAAATAGCACAAAGGAAGGGGGAAGGCATGGATCTATAGAAGAGCAAAATTTATGTATACTATTGAAATTAAGTTGGTATTAAATGACGCTAGATCTGAACAAATTGAGATGTTAATTATAAGTCACAGTGTAACTACTAAGAAAATAACTAAAAAATATATAGTAAAGAGGAATTAAAATGGAACACAAAAATGTATTTAATTAAAAATAAGGCAGTAATGGATGTCTAGAGGAATCAACGAACACATAAGACATAGATACAAAAGTAAATTGGCAGATATAAATCCTATCTTATCAGTAATTACAATCAAACATATAGATTAAAACTCTAATCAAAAGGCAGATATTGGCAAAATGTATTTAAAAATGATTTAATTATATGTTTTCTACAAGAGGAGCACTCTAGATTCAAATACACAAATAGTTTGAAAATAAAAGGATGGGGAAAAAATACTGTGCTAATAGTAACCAGCTGTTTATGTATATCATATATAATATGTATATGTATATGTGTATATATATATTTAGGTATATGTACTTGTACATGTTTATATGTAGCATAATATATTATATATACAATATAGTGTAATATGTATACATACATGTTTATGTGCAGCATAGCATAATGAGTCATGTGTAACATAACATGAATAGTATAGCAACTGTTATGGCTAAACTAATAATAGTCAAAATAGGCTTTAAGACAAAAATGGTTACTAGAGAAAACGGAGGGCATTTTCTAATGATGGAAGGGTTAATTATTAAGAAGATATAACAATTATGAATACATTATATCTACAAATTGACTCCCAAAATATATGAAGCAAAAACTAACAGAATGGGAGAAAGACAATTCGACAAATTTTAGTTGGGTAGTTCAACATTCCATTTCAATAATGGAGAAAAAACTGGAAAATAAGAATGAAGTAGAAGACTTGAGCAGCACTATAAACCAACTAGATCTAATAGATATCTATAGACCACTCCACCCAATAACATCTGAATAGAATACACATTCTTCTCAATTGCACATGGTATATGTTCCTAGAGAAGGAATTTTCTCTAGTAGAGACCACGTTAGGCCCGAAAACAGGCCTTGATGAATTGAAAAGGACTGAACTCATGCAAAATATGTCCTCTGACCACAATGAAATGAAATTATTAATAGAAATCAATAACAAAAGGATTTTGACACACATGTGGAAATTAAATATCCCACCCCTGAATAACCAGTGGATCAAAGATGAAATCATGAGGGAAATTAACAAACGCTTTGAGATGAAGGAAAACAAAACTCCAATGTAATAATACTTGTAAGATACAGCTAAAGAAGTGCTTAGGAGAAAATTCATAGCCATAAATTCCTATATTAAAAAAGAAATTTCTGAAATCTATAATCTAAACTCTGCCTTAAGAAAGTAGAAGAAAAAGAGAAATCTAAATGCAAAGCAAGGAAAAGGAAGAAAGTAATGAAGATTAGATCAGAAAGTAATGAAACAGAGAAGCAAATACATCACACACAAAAAAGAAAACTACAGACCAATGTCCGTTGTGAATATACATACAAAAATCCCTCAACCCATACTAGCAAACTGTATCCAACAGCATATTTAAATAACCTTTATTTATTCCAGGAATCCAAGCTTGGTCAAACATAAGAAGATGAATGTAACAACCCATGTGAATAAAGCATCTGACCAAATCTAACTTCCTTTAATGATAAAAAGCATTTTAAAAGCTAGGAATAGAAGGAAATTTCCTCATCTGATAAAAGGTATCTACAAAAAAATCACAGCTAGCGTCATACTTAATTGTAAAAGACTGGGAGCTTTTTCCCTAAGATCAGAAAAACAACAAGAATAACAATCACAAAGATGTCTGTTCTCACCATTTCTGTTCAATGTCGTATTAGAGGTTATAACTAGGACAATTAGGCTGGGGGAAAAAAAGGCATCTAAATCAAAAGAGAAGTAAAACTTTCTCTATTTGCAAATGACATGATCTTGCACATAGAAAATCCTAAGGAATACACACAAAAAACTATTACAGCTAATAAATTTTAGCAAGATTGAAGGATAAAATATCAACATATAAAAAATAAATTTTAATTCTATTTTATTTCTAGCAAAGGAAAATCTGGAAATGAAATTAAGAACAATTTAAATAGCATCAAAAACAATCGAATATTTAGCAGTAAATTCAACAAAAGAAGTGTAAGATTTATACACTGAAAACTATAAAACATTATTGAAAGAAATTACAGAAGATCTAAGTAAATGGAAAGACATTCCACATTCCAGATTTAATATTGTTAAGATGGCAATACTCCCCAAATAGATCTGCAGATTCAACATAATCTCTACCAGAATCTCAACTATGTTCTTCGGAGAAATTGACAAGCTGATTCTAAAATTCTTCTGGAATTGCAATGAACCCAGAATAGCCAAAACAATCTTGAAGAAGAACAAAGTTGGAGTACTTACACTTCCCAATTAAAAACTTACTGAAAAGTGACAGAAATCAAGACAGTGTGGTACTGGCATAAGGCCAGATAAATAAAGCAATGAAGTAGAACTGAAAGATCAGAAATAAACTGTTATATTTATGGACAATTGATTTTTGACAAGGGAGCCAAGACAATTCAATGGAGCAAGAATAGTTTTTTCAACAAATGGTACTGAGGCAACTGGATAAAGACATGTGAAAGAATAAGTTTGGACTTTTTTTTTACCTCACACCACATACAAAAATTAACTCGAAATAGATCAAAGACCTACATGGAAGAACTAAAACTACAAAACTCTTAGAAGAAAACATAAGTGTAAATTTGTGTGACCGTGGATTAGGCAACGGTTTCTTTGACACCAAAAGTACAAGCAACCAAAGCAAAAATAAATTGGACTCCATCAAAATTAAAACCTACTGTGTTTCAAAAAACACTATTGAGAAAGTGAAAAGACCATCCAGAGAATGGAAAAAAATATTAGCAAGTCATATATCTAATAAGGGTCTCTACTGTCTGTATACAAAAAAAAATCTTAGAACTCGACCACAGAAAACAAATAAAATAATTAAAAATAGGTAAAGGATTTGAATAGATATTCTCTAAACAATATATACAAATTGCCCATAAGCTCATGAAAAGTTACCCAGAAACATTAGTCTTTAGGAAAATGCAAATCAAACCACAATGAAATACCACTATGCATCCTCTAAGATGGCTAAAATTAAAAGACAGACAATAACAAGTGTTGATGCGCATGTAAATAAATTGGAATTCTCATACATTGCTATTGGGAATGTAAATGGTGCAGCCACTTTGGAAAAACAGTTTGGCAGTTCCCAAAACGCTAAACATTGATTTGCCACATGACCCAGCCATTCCACTCCTAGGTATCTACCGAAGAGAAATGAAAACATATGGCCAGATAAAAACATGTTTGGCAATGTTCATAGCAACATTATTTATAATATCCAAAGAGTGGAAACAACCCAAATATCCATCAATGGATGAGCAGATAAATAAAATGAGGTATATTCATACAACAGTAGATTATTCAGCCCTAAAAAGAAATGTAGTATTAATACAGAATACAACATGGATGAACTTTGAAAACATTATGCAAAGTGAAAGAAGCCAAACACAAAAGGCCAAATTTGTATGATTCCATTTGTGAAATGTCCAGAGTAGGCACAGCTATACAGACAGAAAGTAGATTGGTTGTTGCCAAAAGAAAAGGGCAGGAGGAAATAGCAAATGACTGTTAATTAGGTATGGAGTTTCTTTTGGGGTTAATGAAAATGTTCTAGAATTAGTGGTGATGCTTGCACAACTTTCAGAATATAATAAAGACCTCTGAATTGTACACTTCTGAATTTTATGATATGTGAATTTTATCCCAATTTAAAAATGTTTATCTGAAGAAAAAAAAGCATAGAAAAAATCCTAGTTCTTTTGAATCACTAAAAGTGTGGCCATCTTAAATGTGTTTTTAAATCGTTACTTTTTCCAGTTTCTATAAATGCATCCAATGGAAGCTACTAAGCACCTGAACAAAATACACCACTAAACACAGTAGTAAATGATGATCTGTAAGAGAATGTTACATGATTCTCAGACAACTTCTTGATAAGTGATTGGTCTTCCATGTACACTGAAGTCACGTGACTCTTTGTAAACGAGTAAGGTATCAGTATCATACCATACTGATAAAAAGAATGTGAGAGGGATTTCTGCCATGCATATTATGATCCCTTCCACTTTCCTAATCAGCTCTTCAAGCTGATAACTGAAATGGTATTCTAAATTGGTTGTCCTCAGGAAAGAAGCAATTGTTAATATTACCAATGCTTAGAATACATTTTCAAAACACGATGCTTGAAATCAGTACTTTACTTTCACCTAAAAGCAAACAGATTCAAGACAACTTGTAAAGAAAGAGACCAGAATTTCTAAAAAGCCTACAGGTTTTTCCCACATTAAGTTTTAAAAGTGTGGCAAAATATACAAAACATAAAATTTACCATGTTAACCATTTTTAAGTGTACAATTAAATACATTCACACTGGTGTGCAGCCATCATCGCCGTCCATCTTCAGAACTTTCTTCATCTTCTCCAACTTCGTCTTCTCCGACTATGTTATCTACTAAACACTAACTCCCTGCCATTCTCTCCTCTCCACAGCCGAAGGCGGCCTCCATTCTACTTTGTCTCCATGAATTTTAATACTCTAGGTACCTCACATAAATGATATTGTACAATATTTTTCCTTTTGTGACTGACTTATTTCATGTAGCATAATGTCTTCAAGCTTCATTCATGTTGTAGCACGTGTCAGAATTTCCTTCCTTGTTAAGGCAGAAAAATATTCCATGGTATGTATATACCACATTTTGTTCATTCATTCATCCGTCAATGGACACTGTGGTTTTGATTTGAATTTCCCTGATGATTAGTGACGTTAAGCACCTTTTCGTGTACTCTTTGGCCATTAGTGCATCTCTTTTGGAGAAATGTCTGTTCAAGTCCTTTGCCTATTTTTTAACTGAGTTGTTTTTGAGTGCTAGGAGTTCTTTACATAGTCCAGATATTAATCCCTTATGAAATATTTGATTTGCAAACAGTTTTTCCCATTCTGTGGGCTTCCTTTTGACTCTCTTGATAGTGTCCTTTCATGAACAAAACTTTGAATTTTGATAAAGTCCAACTTACCTATTTTTTCTTTCATTGCCTATGCTTTTTGTGTCATATCCAAGAAATTGTTATCAAGTCCAATGTCATGAAAATTTCCCCCTGTATTTTCTTCTAAGAGTTTTATAGTTTTAGCTTCTATTTTTAGGTTTTTGATCTATTTTGAGTAGATTTTTATATACAGTGTAGTGTAAATTTCTTTTCTTAGGGCTATCATGTTTTCCAAGCATTACTTGTTAAAAAAAATCTCTCCCTATTAAATGGTGTTGACGCCTTTGTCAAAAATCATTTGACCATACATGCAAGGCTTTATTTCTGGGCTCTATTTTATTCCACTGGTCTATATGTCTGTCATTATGGCATTACCACATGTTTTGATTACTGTAGATTTGTAGTAAGTTTTGAAATCAGGAAATATGAAACTTTCAACTTTGTGTTTTTCAGGATTGTTTGGCTATCCTGGGTCTCTTGAGATTCCGTATGAATTTTAGGGTGGATTTTTCTATTTCTGGAAAAAATATTGCTAAGATTTTGATAGAGACCATATTGAATCTGTAGATCACTTCAGATAGTATTGATACCTTAGCAATATTAAGTCTTCCAATTCATGAACAGGGGATGTCTTTCTATTTATTGGGATCTTCTTTAATTTCTTTTAGCAACCTTTTGTAGTTTTCAGTGTACAAGTTTTCCATCTCCCTGGTTAAGTTTATTCCTGATATTTTATTCTTTTCAATGTTTTATAAATGGAATTGTTTTCTTAATTTTCTTTTCAGATTATTCATTGTTAGTATATAGAAATGCAACTAGTTTTTGAGTGTCGAATTTATACCCTGCAACTTTACTGAATTCATTTATTAGTTCTAACAGTTTTTCATGAAATTTTTAAGGTTTTATACATATAAGATCATGTTGTCTGTAAACAGAGATAATTTTACTTTTTCTTTTCCTATTTGGATGTCTTCTCTATCTATTTCTTGTCTAATCACTGTGGCTGGAACTTCCAGAACCATATTTAATAAAAGTGGCAAAAGTGAGTATCCTTGTTTTTTTCCTGATCTTACAAGGAAAGATTTCAGTCTTTGACCGTTGAGTATGATGTTGGCTGTTGGTTTTTTATATATGGCCTTTATAATTTTGAAGTAGTTTCCTTCTATTGCTAGCTTGTTGAGTTTTTGTTACTATGAAAAGGTGCTGAATTTTGTCAAATGCTTTTGCTGCATCAATTGAGATGATCGGGTAGTTTTTTTTCCTTCATTCTGTTACTGTGGTGTATTATCGTGATGAATTTTCATATATTGAAGCACCCTACATAAGTTTTTGATCTGTAGATTAACTGATATTGAAGGGTGAGATAGCATAATATTTACTGTAATAAATAATTTTGATTACTTAAAAATCATTCAGATTTTTATGTTATCTTTTTCTTGCTTATAACTTTTTCCTTATAAGATTATTTTTAAGGATTATGGAAATTCATCATTCTCATTTTATACAATTTAAGATATTTTAGAGAGGCATAAAGTGAGTTGGTAATAAAAAAAACAAAATGAACTCTTTGGAGAAACTACTTACTACTTTAAAGAGAGTTCTTGAGATGATTTCAAACTTGTGAAACAATGTAATTATATAACACTTTAATAGATCTATTCAATTGTAGTGATAGATATGTAATTTTCTTATTCTGGGAGGTTTTTTTACTCTTGGTATTTTGGAATTTAACTTTCTCTTGAAGAGCAGCAATAAAGCTGGCAAGGTGTGTCAAGTGATGTTCTCAGCAGTCCTACAAACTGAAAAGCAGGGGAAACATGCTGTTATAGTGGCACTGTCCAACAGAAATGTGATGTGAGCCACACTTGTGTACATTTAATTTTTGTAGCAGTCACATTTTAAATAAAACAGGTTAAAAAGTGAATTAATTTTAATATGCTCTATTTAACCTAAGATTTTCTAAACATCATTTCAACATGTAATCAAATTAACTTTGTGAAATTAATTTTTGAGATTTTCTTTTGTACTAAATCTTTGAAATACAGTAGATATTTTACACTTACAGCACATCTAAATTTATACTAGCCACATTTTAAGTGCTCAGTAGACAAATGTGGCTAGGGCTATCATGCAACTTAAGAGTTCCACACTTCCTGCATTTATAATAGCAGAATTTTCATGCCCATGAAATTGCATTAGGTAATATTTGGATATATCTCAGCATAATGTTTGTGAAGATCCTGTAAGGAAGGAGAGACAGAGCTGGTGACAAATGGAGTGGATTATCTCACAACGTGTTCAGTATTTGCGGTCTATTGACAGCCTTCAGAGTTCTTGGATAAATTGTTTTATTCCCAGTGGTTGTCAGCTCCTGATCTTTTAATTTTTCTTTTTTTTTCTTTTTATCAGAAATTTAGGTTTCTAGCAGCTTTCACTTAGTACTCAATGTAGTTGTCACTCATTTCCAATTTATACTATGTGGCCTCAATTGAAATATTTTAACTTAATTTTTAACAAACAAACATCAAAATGATAAACAGCATATAGTAGAAAGTTTCTCTTACCTCTGCCTTCAGTCTTCTCAGTTTCCTAATCTCCAGTGCATAATTATTGTTATTTGTTTCTCATTTATCCTTCTAGCTAATGAAGCTTAAGCTTCAGGATGCTCCTTTTGCTTAGGTCCTTTCCAAGGTCCTGGCTAAGGTTCCAAGCAATTTTTTCACAAAGAAATATATTTTTGTAAATTTTGCAAAAGTAAGATATTTTCAACAGCAATAAGTTAAGATCATTGTCCCTTACCATTCCAACTTTCTCTCCATTATAATGTCCTTCATTTCGGTAGTGCTAGAGTGATTGCATCCAATTGTGGGACCTAACCAGGGGAAAGTTGACTTAAGGATACAGTTAATTCAGGTTTAGATAGATATATTTGCACAGTTTATAGCCACTTTCATGTATAGGTAAATCATCATACTGTTCACTGTGTTGAATCACCCTTCCTCATGACACATAGGTGCAACCAGAGAATGCATCACTACATGATTGTATCACTACATGGACATGTCATAGTTTAGACAGCACTGGAAGAAAATATACAGTGGAGCAGAAACAAAGTTTGAAATGTAGAGAGTCAAAACAGTCTGTGGAAAATTATTCCAAATATCAAAATTATAAATGAAAGATTTGGTTGTCATTGACATCTGATCAAAACTAAAGTTCTCTCCTGTCATGAATACACTCAGTAACACAGTGCATACAATTATAAATGCACTATGATTTTTTTTTCTGATAGGAAGTACTTAAAATAACAAGAATTTCTTTGTCTGTAGAACATGAACCAGCAGTAGTGCCATAAAGAGTGAGTGTATCTGTGTCAGAAGTCACAAATTTTTATATATCCCAATGTATTGGAATGTATTTTAGTATATTTCACAGTTTGTCCTGATAACATCTGGTGCTTTCTGAGGACATGACATCCAAAATTGCTACTAATGCAGGCAATGAGCAAACATTTTAGAGGAAGTACTGAATAATCCATTGTCTCAACATAAAATAATGTTATAAATTTTTCTTATGCAAAGAAGCAACAAAAGAGCAAGCAGCCAAAAAAGTTGGAAAAAGAGCATTATGGTGATGTGTCACAAGATACTAACAAAGGTATTATCCTTTTTTTCCTAGATTATGTAAAGTTTGGGAAATTTTCTTGTATATGTCAATCATATGATGAAATTCCTCATCTTTTCACTATTTTTCTGAATGTAGTCTTGCCTGAATAAAATTTTTGCCTGATCACTCCAATATCTAGAACACATACAGCTGTTTCTATTGTCTGTTTTTTCTCTTGATTGTTAGTCATTTGGTTTGATTGTTATGATCACCTAGTTATTTTTCTTTGAATGCTGGCCTTGTGTATACAAAATTCTAGAAGTGCTGGAGATGTTATTTTTTTCCAGAAAAGGTAAATCTTTAATTTGCTAGGCAGATATCATCTTAGACTGAGGTTGATGAACTATTTTTTTCTGGAGCCAAATAGTAGATATTTTAGGTTTCGCAGGCCAAGAAGCAAGCAATCAAGGATATTATGTATGTATTTATACAACATGAGAAAATAAATTTTTATGCATTTTTCATTGATGAAATTTAGAATATAATCATAATAATTGAGAATTTTTGCATAATGTAGATCTAATAATAAGAATGAAATTCTTTTTCTAGGATGACATTTTGCTTAATTGGGTTTCAAATTTAGTATTCCCTATCATCAAAGTCAACTGCAAATGTTCATCTGTTAATGCTGATCTGTAATGAGATTTTATGTAAATTTCATCTTCAAAAATGTCTTTTTACATGGACAGGTATTGCCAAATATTGATATGAAATTACAACCATAGAGCATATTCACTGATTGAAAAGCATTTGCAAAATTTTATCAGATTTATAGTTTAAGATCAGAAACTGTATCTACTGAAAATTAGCAAGTTAATGTAGATCTCCCTTTTTAACTTTTGCCAGCACAGGAGGTATAGAAAGCATCTTGATATTATTTATAATTTAAACAACATTAATTGTCAAAATGATGTAAACACAGGATAAGTTTTACATGTAAGTGCTGTTTTACCTGGTGATTTTAAACTGAATTTATTAAGAAGCGTCATCCAATCTGCAGTAAAGCCAGTTTCAGAAAGGAAGAAATATCTTAAATCTACAAACTAAGCTTCCAACTTAAAAACCTAGAAAAATAAGAGAACACTAAACTTGGAGCAAGCAAAAGAAGGAAATAATAAACTTAGAATTAAAATCACTGACAAAAAAAGCAAAAAAAAAAAAAACAGAGAAAATAGATGAAATCAAAGTCCAATAAAACTAACAAATCCTTAGCAAGACTGACCGAGAAAATAACAGAAAAAGCACAAATTGCCAAAATCAGGAATAAAAGAGGGGATATCACTACCAATTCCACTGAATTTAAAAGAATATAAAAAATATCATAAACAATATTATGCTGACAAATTAGACAAACTTTGGTGAAATGGAAGAAAAAACTCCTCGAAAAAACCAAATTCCAAAAACTGACTTGGGAAGAAATGGAAAATCTGAATATACCTAAAACAAGAAGAGAGATTAGAAACTGTATTTCTACAGAGAAAAAATTCACATTGAGACTTACACATCAATGTTCATATCAGCATTATTTGTAATATCCCTAAACTGAAAACAATCCAATATTAAATTGATAGACAAAGGGATGAACAAATAGAAGTATACCTCTACAAATGGAATAGTATTTAGCATCAAAAAAGAAAAAATAACTGTACTTGCTACAGCATGGGTAAACCTCAAAAGCATCATTGTAAATAAAAGAAGACAGATACAAAAGACTCTATATTGTACAATTCTACTTACTTGGAATGTGCAGAAAAGTCAAGCTTAGAGGCAGAAAGCCGAATTTGCATTTGCCTAGGGTTGGCCAGTGGTGGGAGTCGAGGTTGATTGAAAATGAGCTTGCAGGAAAAAGTGGATTCTGATGGTTGCACGACTCTACAAATTTATAAAACTCATTGAGTAGTATATTTAATGATAGTTAAATTGTATGGTATATAAATTATACTTCAGTGTAGCTATAAAAAAAAACAGGAGTGTTTTTTCACATAGCAAGACATCTAAGATGCAGACACTCTGGGTCTGGTCAGTGATTCGACAGTGTTGTCAGGATTCAACCAACTTCTTTCTCTTTCCAATCTGCCATCCTTGTGGTGCCAGCTTTCATCCTCAGGCTGGCTGCATGGTCGAGGTTAACAATGATCTAGGCAGTATCCTCACACTCAACTCAGAACAAAACAGACAGGGTAGAGACAGGATGCTGACAGCTGTGTCTGTTCCTTTCTGCCAGGAAATCAAGCTTTCTTATAAACCTTAAGTAGACTTCAATTTACGTGTTATTGGACAGACCTGTTAAACATGGAATTTTCCAGCCTAACTACTAGGGAATCTGGGAAGGTGGTCATTTAATTTTCCAGCTTCTCTTTAGGAAGGCAGGGAACAAGGTGCTGGGAATGGGATATTGAGCCAAGAGTTTCTGCCACTCCTTTTTTTTCCTCCAAAAAATCATCAGCCTTAAACAATAGCTGCCATTATTTTAAATGGGTTCAAACTAGTGCATAAATAATTTATGGAGGAAAGGGTAATATTGGTATTTGAATCATTCTAAAGATATAAAATCATTAATATGTTTCTTCTTACAACCACATAGCTTTAATTGTTATCAAAATTTTTTCCTGATATAAAAATACAGATTAAACTTCACGGTGATGGGAAGAGCCTCAGGAAAAATTTTAGAATAGCTTCAATTCTCATTCTCAAAATACTTTTTAGAAAGAAAACAAGCAAATTTAGACAGTTGATCAAAATAGTTGGCAAAAGGACAGGAAAAAGAAACAAATAGTGCTTTATTTTAATGTACCAGGCCCAAACCAGCCTTAAATACCTCTGTAAAATCTTTTATAAAAAAAGATTCACTCTGGCCGGGCGCGGTGGCTCACGCCTGTAATCCTAGCACTCTGGGAGGCCGAGGTGGGCGGATCGTTCTGAGCTCAGGAGTTTGAGACCAGCCTGAGCAAGAGCGAGACCCCGTCTCTACCAAAAAATAGAAAGAAATTAATT
>CAUYSK010089518.1:0-11307 GCA_963575035.1 Avahi laniger
TCCAAAAGACAGAAAGATCACAAATCAACAATCTAATGATTGTCCCAAGGGATTAGAAAAGGAAGAGCAAGCGATCCCAAACATAGCAGAAGAAAAGAAATAACTAAGGTCAGAGCAGAACTAAATGAATCAATAATAAAAAATCTCCCCAAAACAACAAAATTTCCAGGACCAGATGGATTCACAACTGACTTCTAACAGACATACAATGAAGAACTGGTATCTATCCTACTGAAATTGTTTCATAAGATTGAGTAGGAGGAATTCCTAACTCATTCTACAAAGACAGTATCACCCTGATACAAAAGCCAGGAAAGGACACAACAAAAAAAGAAAACTACAGATTAATATTTCTCATCAAGATAGATGCAAAAATCCTCAAAAAAACATAGCAAACCAAGTCCAAAAGCACATGAAAAAGATAATTCACCATGATCAAGTGTGTTTTATCCCAGGGATACAAGGATGTTTCAATGTTCAGAAATCAATAAATATTATTCACCACATAAAGAGAATTAAAAAAAATACATAATCATTTCAATAGAGGCAGAAAAATCATTTGATGACATCTAGCACCCATTCATGATCAAAACCCTCAGCGAACCAAATATAGAAGTAACATACTTCAAAGTATTAAAAGCCATATATTACAAACCAACACCCACCATTGAACTGAACTGATAAAGGTTGGAAGTATTCCCCTGAAGAATTGAAAAAAGACAATGATGCCCACTTTCACAACTTCTATTCAACATACTACTGCCATCCTAGCCAAAGCAATCAGACAAGACAAAGAAATAAAGGGCATTCAAGTCAGGAAAGAGAAGATCAAACTATCCCTGCTTGCCAATGATGTGATCTTATATTTGGGAAACCCTAAAGACTCCTTCAAAAGCCTCCTAGAATTGAGAAATAAATTCAGTAAAGTCTCAGATTGCAAAATTAATGTACATATATCAGTAGCATTTCTATATGCCAATAACAGCCAAGCTCAGAAACAAATCAAGAACTCAATGCCATTTACAATTGCTGCAAAGAAAATTAAATAGCTGGGAATATATTTAGCCAAGGAGGTGAAATATCTCTACAAGGAGAACTACAAAACCCCGGTGAAAGAAAACATAGATGACACAAATGGATAAACATCACATGCTCATAGATTGGAGAATAAATATTGTTAAAATATCCATATTACCCAAGTGATTTACAGATTCAAGGAAATTCCCATGAAAATATCAATGTCATTTTTTACACAATTAGTAAAATCTATCCTAAGCTTCTTATGGAATCAAAAACCATCTCAAATCCCTAAAGTAATCCTAAGCAAAAAGAACAAATCTAAAGACATCACATTACCCAGCTTTGAATTATACTACAAGGTGATAGTCCTGCATGATACTAGTATAAAAGTGGACACATAGATCAATGGAACAGAATGGACAGCTCAGAAATAACATCATATACCTTCAAGCAACTGATCTTCAACAACATAGACAAAAAATACACTGGGGAAATGATGCTCTCTTCAATAAGTAGTGCTGGGGCGACATACAAAAGTATGAAACTGAAACATATTTCTCACCATATATTAATACAAAAATTAACTCAAGATGGATTAATGACTTAAATTTAAGACATGAAACTCTAAAAATTCTAGAAGAAAATCTAGGAAAAACTCATTTGGGCATTGATCTAGGCAAAGAATTTATGACTAAGTCCAAAGAAGCAAATACAACAAAAACAAAAATAAATTTATGGGACTTAATTAAGCTAAAATACTTCTGCACAGCAAAACAAATAATCTACAAAGTAAATAGACAACGTACAGAATGGGAGGAAATACTCATAAGCTATACCCCCAACAGTGGACTAACACAGAGAATGTATATGTAACTCAAACAAATCATTAAAAATAAAATAACCGCATTAAAAGGTGAACAAAAGACATGAACAGATATTTAGAATATAGTATCTAGATAAATATATGAATATATATTGTTAGAATATAGCTTAATCATAATTTAAGATTCTGTGTACTAGATGGAAAAATAATTTCAATCTCAATATGGTTATTATTATTACCAGAGTTTTGGGGGCAGAATCTCCTTTTCATCTGCTTTGTAATTACCACATGATAGCTTATAGAGGCCATTCTCACACATAAGTATAAGAAACCAAACAATGCCCAACTAAAAGTTACCATATATTTACTCACAATGGAGTCTGTAGTTTAGCATAAGTCCCTTAACCTATTTATGTTTTGGTTTCAGCAAGTGTTAATATATTTCAGGAGTTTTATCAGATTCACTCAGTAACTTTTGAGAGCTGAGCTTCTGGATTTTGTTTTTCCAGTCTGAATGTTTAGGTTTAAAGTACTTAGTCTTCACATACGAAGCTTACATAGAACATCTTTGTATTACAAATAAATTAAAATTTTGTTATAGCACATAAACATCAGCTGCTGGACCAATCGTGTATATTTTTTCTATTGATACTACCCAAAGAAATTGAATGCATCACAAATACACACTATAAGTCACCCTTCTAAAATAAAAGACTCTAAAAATGTTTTTATAATTGAACACTAAATTTTTAGTCTATTCAGTCCATAGAGTTCTTATAAAATATACAGTTAATGAGGTTACCAATAATCCAAATACATTGTAGACACTATATTTACTTAATTTCTTTTAGATCAAGTTTATTTTCTTTTGGGACCTGGATTCTTCATATATGTGTGTGTATGTGTGTGTGTGTGTGTGTGTGTCTGTGTATCAGAACTTTATATTTTAAACATACAACATGCTTTTGTGCATTAAATAGTAACTGACAGAAAATGAGAGTCACACTCAAATGAGGGTTATTAAATCAAGATTTTAGTATGTGTATGGGAAAAGCGCAACCCACAAAGTATCTGTTGCGGACTGGGCTCTCCACAGAAGGGGTTGGGAATATCACATTGAAAGGAGAAATTAGCATACATAGAAAAGGGGAAAGGTGAAGGAGGTGAGTGGTGTGGCAACTGATAGCATTCTTGTGAAGTTATATTCTGTGCTCAGTAACTCTACATAAGAAAAGATGAACATTAAATAGGGGGATAGAGACAATAGTGCATGTTGTGATCTTTTCAGGGTGGGTAAAAGAGTGATCATGTCTTCTTGGTTTGCATCTGTGGAGATAAACTTGTAATCAACATTTAATAGTTTATTTAGGCTACAGTTCTAAGGTTATAATTGAAATGCACTCATTTTATAAGGGCTATATATCTTGAAGGATTTTTTTTAGGACTGATGGAAATAAGAAATATTTTACCACAAAATACCTGTCTTTGACATATTTTGAGATGGCAGTGGTCAAACAGGAATAATGCAGCAAGGTTGTCTAGATGAGGAAGATTGGGGGAGAAATTTGCATCTGTAGAGAATCTCTATTAAATGCATCCAGGCCCTGCCTATTTGCTCTGGGACAGATTTGCTGTGAGTCTGACACTCTTAAAGATTTGAATAAAAACATATCGCTGGGGGCTGTTACCATGAGGTTTAGCTGCATAACAAGACCACCCTGCTGGCCAGTTTTCCTTTCTCCCTTCCATACCCTGTCGACCAAAAATAAAAAATATGTTTACTTATTTTCCAAGCCCCTTTATTTTTAAAAAAGAGGACCCCTGCACTTCATTGGGGAGAAGATGGCAGTGCTTGTGCAACTCAGTTCTCAGGCTCAGTTCTCCCTTTTGGCACAATGAATATTGGAGGATACTGAGAAATTTATTTTTCCTTCACAATATCTAAAACGAAACACCTCCTTTCATGTTAATTGTATTCTTATAGTTAATGGGTGGACAGCTCATGAGCTTTTTAACAAAGGAATATAGTAGTGGACACATAATAATTTTTTCTTTCAGTACTCAAAGGGATCAGCAGTAAAGTTAATGATCTGTGCCCTTAAATAGCTCCCTGCTCATCTTGGGAAAGTTGTTCCACGATATGTGCATCACTAGTTTAAGTTTTAATTAGTTTTGATCAAAAGTCATCAAACTTATCCAGTGGTCCAGCCAATAAATTTAGGATGATCAATTTCCATTCCACATGTCTTATATCATGTAGAATAAAATGAAGCCTTGCAATGTAGGCACTTTTTCTTACTGTGAACTCTTTAGAGCCAAAAATTATTTCATTATTTAGTGACATTTTTCCTCAATCCAATCTCACGCTTAATAATGAATAGCTATTGTAATTTATTTAATAGTCATCTGTGACAGAAGGAAATAGCAGTTAAAACAAGATCCAATCTCAGCTGAGCAGCATATAGGTAAAAGTTTCCTTATCGCAATACAACTTATTATTTTTCATGTTTTATTTGCAAGAAAACATTGGCTTTTTTAGTGTTGTTTCTATTATACCCTTTATTTTAAGTTTTAAAAAAGTAAAACCTTCCATCATATTTAGTATTTGAAACATATTTTATTTTCATATTGAGAACTTTAAATCCTGTTATAGCCCAACTGGGTCCTTTGCCCACTGCCCAGTGAAGGCCAACATACTGAGACAGCAGGTGTTGCTGTGGAGAAAGAGTTTGGTTTTTGCAAAACACCAGGCGAGGAGATGGGAGTAATTTCTCAAATCCCTCTCCCCAAGAATTTGGGAGAAAGGTGTTTTTTTTTTATTTCTGCATATTATGGGGGTACAAATGTTTATAGGTTACGTAAGAGAGTTTGGCAGGCAAAGGGCTAGGTAATTGGATCTGCTTATTGGCAAGGAATGAACTGAGATTATCTTCTCAGTTGGGAGATTTCCTAGACAGGGGGTCTTGAGACTGTTGGATCCATTGCATGCCTATCCATGGTCCAGTTAATGTCAGTGTGTCCCCCTGGAATGCAGAGCCTGAGAAATACTTCAAAGAGTAATATTAGGCTTCATAATAGCAACCTTAGCACAAGTCTTGGGCTTTACAAAAACAATATTATCTACAGAAATAGTGGGGGAAGTCATAAATCTTGCACCCATCAGGGAGAATAGTGCCATTAAGTGGTAACTAGTTACAGCAGTACGGAAGTTAGGGAATAATGGCTGGTTAACTTCTGGCTACATCTATATTTTTGTGAAAATCAGAGTTTGATTGCTATTTACGTCTTATGGCTCTACATTATTTTAATATAGACAGTTCCAATCCTAGACCTCATGTTATCTGTCAGTCAATAGTACTTAGATATATTAGAATGGATATAATGTTTAATGGTATGTGAATTTCTGGAGATAAATGTTTCTTACACATGACACACATCAAATTTCCTTTGCACTATTGTTTCTCAAAGTAATTTCAAGTCCCTCACAGTACAAGCTAAGAGAGAGTTATTTTACTAATTTATAATATACAATGGATCCATATGAATGAGGAAAAACAAGTGAGAAGTCAATTATATAAAATATTTAAAATATATATAATTTATTCCATATTTCATAACTTTTAGCTATTTATAATCATTATAATATATCCTGATAACTGTATATTTCACTAAATTTATATAGAATTTTGACTTTTAAAAAATTTAATGCATAATCTCATTTAATCTTGTAATGATGCTATAAGATGGGCCATTGTTATTTTCACTTTATAGTTGAAAAAAGTGAGTTGCAGAGAGGTGCCAAAACTTTCAGTGTTTGCATAAGTCCAGCTGTCAGAGTTGTGACTCTACTCCTAGGCTACCTGATGACAAATACTCTGCATTCTCTGCATTTGAGACTCATCAAATCCTGACTTCAATCCTGTGTGAGTGAAGGATTATTCTATTTTTGCTCCTGATGTCTTGAGGGGAAGCTGAGGTTCAGAGAGCTTCAGTATTCTACCTAAGTATCACAGCTCCAATAACTAAAGTGAGACTAAAATGCATGTCTGTCTAATCCTAAAGTCTTTGTTCTTACCTCACCCTGCTTTGAATTTATTATTAATAAAAGATTTTAGTCAGGTATAGAGGTGAAAATATAAATAATCAGCAACCTTAGTACCCACAGATAAGCAGTATTAATTTTTGCATTTGGGGACATACTTGTTCCTAGTCTATATAATCATTATAACTTTGTGGGCATACTTTGAGGTCTTAGCTTAAATATTCTTCTATAAATAATAATAATATTATTATTATTATTGTTGCTGCCATGTACCTAAAGACACATACAACTTTAAAATGAGTTCTTATTTTTATTTCTTTTTTTTGCCCCACAGGTAAAATGAAATTTCAGCCTAAAACCTGTGTGAGAGCCTGTGTGTGCTTACCAATTTTCAGTGGAGAATTGTTTTTACCTATACCCAAATGTAAGGCTGAAACAGTCAATATTCCTTAATTTCTCTCTCTGTTAGACAATTTTTCCATTCATTGTGGTCTGGGATTTATGAATGCATCCTGATCAAATGGTAGAATGTTTCAGCTAGACAGGTGGAATAAATGATAAGTATTTGAAGTGATCTATATGCTAAATAGTTTGATTCAATCATTCCACATTATATGCATATATGATAGCATCACTTCACACCCAATAAATATATACAATTATAAATTGTCAATGTCAAATAACTAAATAAAAATAATTCCTATGTTGGTAGGCCCTAAACTTTGGCTCCTACCTTTTGTATATATGACCCATTAATATCTAAAGGTGCAGACTACCAGAAATAAGCAAATGACCCCAGCTCTATGTTACCTTTCATGATTTCTGTTTTCTAAACTTTTGTAGTTCTGTGGATTTTCATCAAATTCTTTGCCAACTCAAACGTGGATTTCTGGCCTTTCTAAATATTCTGTAATATGTATCTAAGATTATCTCATCCACTATATATTGGGGCCTTTTCAGAAATGACATTTCTGTTGCAAATCATATGTTAACTTTGTACACCCTCAGCTACACAATATGTGACTTTAAATTTTGAACAGTTGCAATCTTTCAATTATTAGCCAGTTGTGTGTAGCCTCGGCATACTTTGAGACAGTCCAGTAAATCACCTTTTTCTTGTTTTTTATAGATTATAAGTAGCCACGTTTATTTTATACACCACTGTAAAATTTAGCATACTGCTCTTTAATGTTTCAATGAATTACATTTTCTGCATAAAAGCAAGCACTTTTTTAACTTTCTTCACTGTCGTCAGAAATATTAGCAAATAACTTAAATTTCTGAGTAATTTTTTATCATTATCATCTTTTGCTCTCACAATACATGTGAGGTATGCTAGGAGGTTCACTAGTATACACCATCTTCATATGAAATATAATTCAAACTCATATCTCAGTAAAATTACAAATGATTAATATTTATGTGTTAAGGATTTTATGTTTACTCTTTAATTCATAAAACTGAGAATATGAAAATCACTAGTACCTGTAAAATATTGCTATATATGGTTTTCATGTGCATGTCTATTTTTTATGCACATCTATTATTTTTTTTCCACTAACTAATCTCCAGACTTTATTTGGATTTCACCAGTTTTTTTCTTTTTAAATTTTTTTTTAATTTCAGCATATTATGAGGTTACAAATGTTAGGTTATGTATATTGCCCTTGTGCCACCTGCGTCAGGGCTTGAAGCATGTCCATCCCCCAGACGGTGTGCACCGCACCCATTAGGTGTGTATATATCCATCCCTTCCTCCCCCTCCCATCTGCCTGACACCTGATGAATGTTATTACCATATGTGCACTTAAGTGCTGATCAGTTAATACAAATTTGATGGTGAGTACATGTGGTACTTGTTTTTCCATTATTGGAATACTTCACTTAGTAGAATGGGTTCCAGCTCTACCCAGATAATACAAGAGGTGCTAGACCACCACTGTTTTTTGTGGCTGAATAGAACTCCATGGTGTATACATATACCACATTTTATTAATCCACTCATGTATTGATGGGCACTTGAGTTGTTTCTACATCTTTGAAATTGTGAATTATGTTACTCTAAACATTTGAGTGCAGATGCATTTTTTATAGAATGTCTTTTGTTCTTTTGGGTTGATGCCCAGTAATGGGATTGCTGGATCAAATGGTAGTTCTACTTGTATCTCTTTGAGGTATGTCCATATTGTTTTCCACAGAGGTTGTACTAGTTTGCAATCCCACCAGCAGTGTATGAGAGTTCCTATCTCTCTGCATTCATGCCTACATTCATTGTTTTGGGACTTTTTGATAAAGGCCTTTCACACTGGAGATAAGTGATATCTCATTGTGGTTTTGATTCGCATTTCCCTGATGATTAGAAATGTTGAGCATTTTTTCACATGTTTGTTGACCATTAGTCTACCTTCTTTTGAGAAGTTTCTGTTCATGTCCTTTGCCCACCTTTTGATAGGGTTGTTTGATTTTTTTCTTGCTGATTTTCCTGAGTTCTGTGTAGATTCTACTTATCAGCCCTTAATCGGATGTGTAATATGTGAGCATTTTCCCCTGTCCTATACATTGCCTATTTACTCTCATGATTGTTTCCTTGGCTGTGCAGAAGCTTTTTAATTTGATCAGGTCCCATATATTTATTTTTGTTATTGCTGTGATTGCCTTTGGGGTCTTCTTCATAAATTCTTTCCCTAGGCCAATGTGTATATGAGTTTTTCCAACATTTTCTTCTAGAATTCTTACATTTTCATGCCTTAGAGTTAAGTCTGTTATCCACTCTAAGTTGATTTTTGTGAGAGGTCAATGGTGTGGATCCTGTTTCAGTCTTCTACATGTGGCTATCCAGTTTTCCCAGCACCATTTATTAAATAAGGATTCTTTTCCCCAGTATATGTTTTGTCTGTTTCGTCAAAGATTAGATGGCTATTATGAGGATGGTTTTATATCTGGGTTCTCAGTTCTGTTCCATTGGTCTATGTCTCTGTTCTTGTGCCAGTACCATGTTGTTTTAGTTAGTATAGTTTTGTAGTATAGCTTGAAATCTGGTGGACTGATGCTTCCTCATTTATTCTTTTTTCTTAAGATTGCTTTTGCTATACATGTCTATTATGACTAGAGTTAAAGTATTTTAATATAATTTTTGAAATCTTTAACATAAAGGAGAAGGAAATATTTTAGAGATGTAGGCCAAAGCATTCAATCTCACTTACATTATTAACGCTGGTTATAGAACACAAGTGAGTTTGTTGTTTGTGCTATTTGTACCTCAATAGAATATGAGTCACTTAAAGGCAATGAAGGAGCTCAGAGAATTTTGCCCCAAAATATGACTCCTTGGGATAAATAGTATTTTGAATTAAAGGCCCTTAGAAATCAACAGACTTTAGAAGGGGCTTTTCCTCTATCTGCATAAAACTGGAAGGACCCGTCAAAAGGAACAATTGTCTTTCCTTCCCCTCCCTGCTATGTCAATATATTGCAGGAAAGAAGATCAAGACTGCAACCAGATCTGTCCCACCCATTTTAAAGATAATTCTTGTGTCTCAGGTTAATTTAATTTCCAAAAGAAGAAGATTATTTACAAATCAATCTGTTTCCCCCATCCATTCATTCTCCCAAGTATCTATTCATCCTCCCAAGTAACAATTTATTGCCCCTAAAGATAATTACCTATATTCCTCATTTCCCCCTCCCCTCACAAATGAGGGTATATAGACTTCTAGACCTCACTGGAATATTGGGTAATCACTCTGTGATTCTTCCCCTGAGCATGTTAAATAAATGTAGTTTCTTTCTCTTATTAATCTGCCTTGAGTTAATTTTTCAGTGAAACTTCTGAGCGAAGGGTAAGTTTCTTTTCTCCCCCACAGCAAAGTCTTTGTTTTTCCTTTCTTTATTTGCTGCTCTAGCCTTAAAAACAGGATGAGTGCCTGACATGTAGCAGGAGCTGAGCAATGTTTGTCGAATGACTGAATGAATGAATGGATGAATGACTGCTTTACCCATTGAGAATAGACAATATTTGTTTATAAACAAAAATGATTCTAATTTTGCACTAAGGAATATCTTCACAATATTAATGCAGTTGATTGAAAAGTAAGATATTTATTATGTCCATCAAGTTCATGTTTGAATTTACAGTTCTAACTAATACATTTAACAAACCTTCCTCCCATAGTAGGATCCATTGTATGCAGGCTGATGACTTCAGTCATCATTCACTATGTACAAATGATAATTTTCTTGTTGTGAAAATCTAAGTTCTGTTTTAGGAGAATATTCATTGAAAAAAATTAATTCCATTGTGATATCTCTCTTTAAGGTATTTAATAGTGCACCAGAGTTTCATTCATGTAGGCAGATTGTTGGATTATTGTGCAAAGTTAAAAATTATTAATATTTTTAATTGAGTAACTGATCTTTTATGCTCATATATTTAAGTTTACTGAAATTTTGAAAATATAAACTATTTATATAGAGAAAAGAATTTGTGGTCCATTTAACACAAAACTTCATTAAATATACTTAACCTTTAATGTTATTTTACTCATACATCTAGTTCAAAGATTATGATGCCTGATGAAAAATAAATCAAAATAAATTAATTATATTTAAATATTTCTTCCAATATAACTTTTAAAACAGTTAAATATTTAAAGCGAATTAAAAAATTACATCATTATTCTGTAAATATAGCTGTAAATATTTACTTATATGTCCACATATATCAATCTGGTATCGATGCACGTGGCTCCCATTCCCTAAAAGTGTGATTTATATTTTTAATATCAATATCAAGCACTGAATAATACCTTCAGAGTATGACCTCATTCTATTTTCAGTTGTTACATGGTCAGATACTTAAACAATGTTTCGTCTACGGCTCTACACTCTCTTGACAAATTTTTCTGCCTTAGTATCTTGCTCTAGTATAGCCTCTAATCCTCCCTATCAAACTCCATTCCTGATTAACTATTATGTATTTTATCTCAGTGTTGCATAACTTGAGTAGAGAAAACTTTATATCTGAGCTGATTTGGACCATAAAAATTAATGTTCTAACTTAGAATTCCTACTATGCTTCTCTCATTGATTTAACTTGTTAGCTTTCCCAAATGACTTCCTATCCCCCTTAAGCTACTAGTTCTACCATGAAAAGAACACTTTTTAAATTACAAACACCATATATACACAAATATATTCATTCATAATATGTAATATCAAAACTTTATGAAGATCAGAATTATTCAGCAAAAACTATTCTTCCTTTCAGAATATGCCTATCTCTTGATCTAGTACCTCTTACACTTTCCTGGACTAAACTTAGGCCCATCATCCAAAGTGAGGCACCACAAGAGCAGAAGAACGGGATCCATCTGTACTCGCCATCAAATTGGTACTAACTGATCAACACTAGGGTGATCACATG
>CAUYSK010089520.1:0-15608 GCA_963575035.1 Avahi laniger
TAGCTGGGACTACAGGCATGTGCCACCATGCCCGGCTAATTTTTTCTATATATTTTTAGTTGTCCAGATAATTTCTTTCTATTTTTAGTAGAGACGGGGTCTCGCTCTTGCTCAGGCTGGTCTCGAACTCCTGACCTTGAGTGATCCACCCGCCTTGGCCTCCCAGAGTGCTAGGATTACAAGCATGAGCCACCACGCCCGGCCTATTTGTTTTCTTAATCACTAGTTTTGTGTAAATGATAATCTATTTTCAGAGATTTCATAACACAGTAGATGGTGGTATCACTATGTCAGATAAAAAGTATGAGGAAAACACAGGGATGAGTGAACTGGGGAGAGGCAAGGGGAGTGGGAACATGGAATCTTAACCCAATGGGGAGGCACTTAGAAATCACAACTCTTGGGACAGAAAGAAAACCAAGAGATCAGTTCATTTTCATTGGGATAGGTTGGGTAAATAAATGAATGTATCTTTCTGATCCTGGAATCTGGTTGGACCAGAATCGGCCAAAGGCACATGAGCACTAGCGCCTGTTTGCACAGCCTTCCCTGCCCTGGAAACCACTTGATGGGAAACCCCATCAAGAAATGTCCTCAATAGATATGATAGATGGAATTCCAAAAGAGCTGTTTCCCACAGATGGCTCCCAAAAATGTTATATGAGTTTGCACAAAGGGCTGATACTTTACTTGAATTTTAAATGTGCACATGGATAAGGAGGGGAGATATGTTCTACACTTCATTTCCCAATTGCTCTTGCAGGTCTGGCTGGCTTTGCTCGCCTCTGTCCTGGAGACCAGTATGAGGTGAGTATTGTCTTAGTCTAAGTGTTGGAATTGAGGACTTGAAGGACAGGTGCTGGTTGTCACTATTTTGCTCCTTAAGTTGTCTTTTTTTTTTAAAATTTTTAATTTTGAAAAACATTTTAAGCCAATGAGCAAGTTTGGAGATTGATGTAAGACTTCTCATACACTTTTCATCTAGATTCATTGCCACTTTCTAACACTATGCCGCATTTGCTTCATTATTCTTACTATTGTTGTTGTTATTTTGCGGAACCTTTTTAGAGCAAGATGCAGCCAACTTGACCCTTCACCCCCACATTCTTCTCCTAAGAATGAAAGGACATTGTCTCACATAAGATCACACAGTCCTCCACACCAGCGAATTTAACACTGGCACGTTAGCCAATGTCACCTGATGTACTATGTTCATATTTTTCCAGTGTCCCAATACTGTAGTAGGGTTTTTTTTTCTGATCTAAGATCCAATCCAGAATCATGACTGAAGAATAATAACATCTAGATCTTTATAAAAAATTCACTCCATAAAGCCTTTGATCTTTTCCTCCTTCAAAAAGGAACTTATACAATAATTTCATCTGACTATCTCCTCCAAACCTTCTATAATCATACCTCTTGGTGGGGGTGGGGGTGTATCTTCCCATGAACATTAAAGCTGTCTGCCCACGGAAAGACTGCATACCTTCTCCCCAGAGTAGGTTGGATAAGAAGTCCTTGTCCAGCCCCGTCTCCCTCATCCGGAGGAAGGATGTTTTTCTTCCTTGCTTCTGACTGCTAAGTAGGTTTTAGTTGATGGTTCCTTGTCTTTCAAAAGGAGTTGAGGTGTGTGGAGAATGAATCCCAGTGGCTGTTCTGTTGATGCAGAACTAACAAGCAAGAGGACTGTTTGACATGAGTGAGCAAAGAGCACAGAACAGTGACCTTTTACTAAAGAAAATCCTCCACCTCTCTGTCTTAGAGAAGCAGGATTTACTCCCCTTGAAAAGTCTCTTCCCCTCTTATCATCAGCTCTACCAAGACCCAGGAGTGAGGGCACAGAGAAGGGAGGAGCAGCAGTCGCCTGTGTCCTTGCCCTTTTGACCTTGGTGTTGGGGTGGGGGGCGGTGGACCATGAGGGCCGTTGGACGTCTCCTCTCTAGATTTTCATGAAGTATGGCCGGCAGAGGTGGAAACTGAAGGGCAGGATAGAAGTCAACGGCAAGCAGAGCTGGGATGGAGAAGAAACAGTTTTCCTGCCCCTGATAGCTGGGTTCATTTCCATCAAGGTACAGTATTGTCATTCCCTTTTGGCATCCCTCCTGGTGTCATGGCTGGATGACCCACGCTGGGGGACTTTACCTGTGCCTGTGCCGCCCCTCTGTCCTGCAGGCTCATCTGCGCTGCACTCCGTTACAGAGACAGCTGCTCTCGCGTCAGAGTGGGCAAAGTCAACATAAGATGAGCTTTTGAGCTGTCCACCTCTGATTTCAGACAGGATTCTGAAAGAAATGACCCAACTGGCTAAGCAAAAAAGAAAAAGTATCCTAGAGTATCCGACCTTTCTCCTGCGCTGTGATATAAGGCCTTTCCCCCCTCGCTCTCTGTAGGTCACGGAGCTCAAAGGGCTGGCAACTCACCTCCTGGTCGGCAGCGTGACCTGCGAGACCAAAGAGCTGTTTGCAGCTCGGCCTCAGGTGGTGGCTGTCGACATCAATGACCTTGGCACCATCAAACTGAACCTGGAGATCACCTGGTAGTAAGTTGCCATTTTTTACTTCATTGCGTGAGAATATATGCTACAGGCTAGTGCTGTTCAAAGTTGGGGCTTCCCCCAACAGCAGCACCAGGGAGCTCGTCAGGAAAGCAGAATCAGGCCCCAGCCCAGACCGACTGTGTCAGAATCTCTCGTTTAACGGACTCACCAGGTGATGAGCACACGTGTGAGAGTCGGAGAAGCCTGAGTCATTTCACTCTCCTCGTCCTCCTATTTTAAAATATTTTATTCTGCCTCCTTTCCTCCCTCTCTGCCTTTAAATATATGAAGAAATATGTGTTCTCAAGTAAACTAATCTGAAAGAAAATAACTGTCCAATATGAGAGATTTTGTCCTCAGAAAGCTCCTGATTCTTGCTATGGTGCTTTAATCGCTTAACCCTCTTTATTTTATATACTTCCCGCTGCTCTGGAAAATTACGGTATCTTTAGTTCCTCCACATTCACTTTACTGAAATAGAATATTTCCAAAGGGCAAGAGACATCTTTTGTCAAAGCAATGAATTTAACAGTGGTTTTCCAAAGTCACCCTCTGAGAAAGGTCATGATAAGCTGTTAACACTGGTAGCTCACATCTGATATCATTTTCCTGGCATGTTACCAAGTAAATACGACATGTTAAGTATTAATGTTCAGAGTCTCCTTTGCAATAGAGTCAGGTGTGCAGGCAGCAAAGATGCTGTCACCTCCTCATTGAAATAGCGTCAGCACCCTTCGCCCAGCCCTTCCTTCCTCATAATCTGCGGTCTCAAATGCAAGATCCTTCTTCTTGCTGGATGAATCAGATATCATGGTGATAAGTGGCATCATTGTGAGCAGACTGTTAGTCTCAGTCACACAAGAGGCTCTGTCAACCGAAATGAATGGGATTCTATTTTTGAGTGTTTTCTTTAGAACTGAACAATAGTCTGTTAATCTCTTATATTGTTGAAGTGTCCTACAAAGCTCAAAGAATTTCTTACAGACTTTTCCAGCATCTTGTGCTGTTGGGGCAAGCATTGATGTGTTCGTGTTTCTAATATCAGTGAGGAAACAGACACATCTAGGTATATAGATTAATTGTGCTTAAAACTGTGATAAGAATCTGCGGTCCCTTGGGTGGGTCTAGACTTAGTTTTCTGCTCCACTTTCTTTTATCTGGATTTATTTTCTGACATATCAGTTTAGCCAAAACCAGCTCAGTTCCCACTGCAGTGAGTTTACTTTAGTATAATCAGGTGCTCTCTTGGCCTGCGGTCCATTGATTACAGGTGATTTTAACAAACATGCATACACGGGGACCTGTTGTTTTGCAGCCCGTTCGACGTGGAGGACACGACCCCATCCTCAGGTGCTGGGAACAAGGCGGCAGCCCTGCAAAGGAGAATGTCCATGTACAGCCAGGGTACCCCGGAAACACCCACCTTCAAAGATCACTCCTTCTTTGTAAGTTCAGTGTGATTTCTGGAGTAGAATCGATAAGTCTGACCCAGTGCTTGCACCGTGTTTGAAATGCTTCACAGACAGTGCCAGGGATTCTCAGCAATCCCATCAGAGGTGGGGGGCCTCCTCTGTCTTTCCTCTCCCCGCACCCACTTTTCCTATTGCTTTGATGATGACGTGTAGACTTTTTCAAACATTCTCTAAGATCAGCCTTTTAAAGAAGTGGCCGTAAGCAATGGCCTGCTTGTTTTAATCAGAAACACTAAAAAGCTAACAGCACGTGGTAACCTGATTCTTCCCATTAACTCCCCCATCTTGCTTTGACTTCTGAAGAGGTGGCTGCATCCTTCACCAGACAAGCCGCGGCGGCTGTCTGTCTTGAGTGCCTTGCAAGACACTTTCCTTGCCAAGCTGCATCGCAGCCGCTCTTTCAGTGACCTGCCCTCCCTCAGGCTGAGGCCCAAGGCTGTGCCAGAGTTTTATGTGAGTGTGGCCTGCCCGGGTGTGGAGTGCTTGACTTCAGGGGCTTGTGGCATGTGTGCTTTGGCATGTCCCTTCTTTTGTCTTCTCTGTCTTGCTCACTGGGTCACTGGGTAATAGTTACAGCTGTCCTGTCCTCGGGGTGGGAAACTTGGCCATGCATGCAACTTTGTTAGAGAGGTGGTTTATCCTTCTCTTCTAATGATTTCTGTTTTTGTGCTGTGATTTTTCTCCATTGTGGCAAAGATATCCATGGTAACAAGATTTTCATTTTTAAAAACTATAGTCACACTTAAGGCCAAAGGAGATTTTATTTCAGAAGGTAAACAAGCTTAAGCCTTTCAAAAACTGACGTTCAAGGAACTCAGAAGGATTTCAACCAGTTTTACTAGAGCTATTTCTATTTGAAGAAGTTCTCAGTCTTAGTTTATTGTAGTGTTTGTTAATTTTATAGTACCTTGGTAAAAGAAACCCTTAATTCACAGGAACACAATAGGTAACCTACACTGTATGTATTGTACATCATGTCACCAGCGAACACACACACACACACACACACACACACACACAGAATATCCTGTTCTTCACAGACTTTAGTAATCTTTGAATGTCCAGAGAAGAAAGGACTAAAAGTCTTCTGGTTAATAACAATTGCATCTTACTCATTGAATTAAAAAATGCAGGTGAAAAAGACCAGGCTAAACTCAAATGGAATTTCACATGTACCAAGACACAGTAGAGCTAGTACAGTTGTATAGGTAACTGTCAGTATAATGTGTATATTCGTGCTCATGTGCTGCCGGTTAGAGGGTTGTGGGGGAGAGTTGGTAGAGGTTTAATAGCATAATTTAAACAAGGTTCAGATTAGAAAAACTTGATGGCTTCCTATAGCCTTCTGGATAAACACAAAGGTCCTCAGAGTGGCCATTCCCATCTGGCCACAGCCCAGCTTGGCGCATCACTCACTTTTCCAGTCTTTGTCCTCTGCTCCGGCCCCTCTGAGCTTCTGAGTGTCCTCCAAAGGCACCACATCCTCTCAAGATCTCATGTCTTTGCATGCATTGTTCCTTCTAGAAAGCACTCCTTCCTCCTCCTTCCTCCTCCTGGCCACTGCCTCACTGTCCTCTGAGGCTGAGCCCCAGAACCAGCTCTTTCTCAGGCAGCAGCCCTGTCCTCACTGGGGTCCTGCCCTCACGACATCGCACGTCCCTTACAGCACGCATGCCCTTGCACCGCTGTGTACGATGTAGACAGACCCTTCCCCTTGGTAGACTGTAAGTCTCCTCGGCAGACTCAATTTATTCTAACTCAATATTTGCCACTTACATAGGTACAAATTTGGGTTTGAGAATCATAACTGGGGAGAAATGGCTGGGGAGGACTTTGGAATTTCAGTGAGAATTGTGACTACTCAATCCTCTTGCTTCCCACCGATGCCTCCCCAACCCCTCCCCCCCCACACCCTGTGCTACCATGAGAGGCCGCCCCAGGAGACCAGATGAGGCTGGACAGGACCACCTGGAGCTCCCATGGGTTCTGTGAGATGCCTAAGCGACCCCCATGGAGGAGGTTCAGATCACAGGACTCAAGGCCTTCCTCATCCCTCCTCAACAGTTCCTCCTGTAATCTCTCCTAGAGGCATACGTTGTAGGCGAAGGCTGTGCAAACAGGGGAGGGAAGAAACTAAAACAAGCTGGAGGAAAAGAAGAGGAACACCAGAACTCACCACTTCAAGGACTTTGGGAAGCACAGTTTCATAATCACGAGTAGAAGGAAACATTCTCAGTCTTAGAAGTGAAGAGACCGAGCTTGCAGAGGTTACTTGAGTGTCTCAGTGACACATCATTTTACTCGTCCTGCAGTTAAAGTAAATCCCCTTCCCACCAGACTGGAGTGGACAGTTTGGATGGAACTAACTGCATGTGTCAGGATCTAGTGGCCTCAGATCCAGCAACCATGGGACCCAGGACATGGCCGGAGGAGGACATGGAGACTTTGTCTTTCTGTCTGCACCCCGTTTCACTTGCTGTAACATTTTTGTGTGCTAGGCTTATTCCCAGGACTGTTGTGAGAATTCTTCATTGCATATGTGATTAAAATAGACATTAACTTGATATTAATACTACCATTTACTTTAAAAATCTAATCTGGGCCAGGCATGGTGGCTCGCACCTGGAATCCCACCACTTTGGGAGGCCAAGGTGGGAGGATGACTTGAGGCCACAAGTTCCAGAGGAGCCTCAGAACATAGCAAGACCCCATCTCTACACAAAATAAGAAAAATTAGCCTGGCATGGTGGTACATGCCTGTAGTCCCAGTTACTCAGGAGCTAAAGTGGGAGAAAAATAGTAATAATGATCTGGAATCCAAGAAAAATGAGCCATTTTGATGGAATTAATCTCAAATAACTAGAAAATCATTTCCACAAAGCAACATTTGACATTTAGAGACTATACACAGACTCCACAGTGCAAGGAAAGTTGAAATTGTAATGCCTGAATAAACAAATTATCTTGGTTACCTGGATATTTCTGACCTCTTTCTTCAGCGTTCTGCCTCAGGAAGCACAGAGCACACCTGTGACACAGGCCGAGTCTACTTGACAGAGGGCTCCGTGTTTGTAGACACACTGGGAGCCCTGGGTGTTGCCTCCTGGAAGATAGATGTTCAATGTATTAGTCTTTTTCTCTTATTTCTAGAGAAACTATGGAAATGCATTGCTGGCCTTGAATTATTTATGGCATAGATACTAAATTAATAAAACATTTTCAAGAGCTTGGGATTTGTGGGTAGAAATTTAAAAAAGTAATAATTATTAAATAACTGAAGCAGAACAAAGCATCACATCTGTGGAGTGAAATAACATGAATGTTGGAAAGTCTGTTAAGATAAATGCCAAAAAAAAGAAAAAGAAAAAAATCTGTATTATTATTCATAGCTGTGGCTGCCAAATATTGTGAAATGCTGGGATTTAGAAAACAAGCACCATCCCCCGCCCAAACTTTTCTTTTGAAAAATGTCAAACCTAAGAATAGTGCCATGAACTTTCACCTGAATTCAACAATGGAAATGGTTTTTAGTGGCTTGTTTTCTTTTGCCAGTCATGCACACACACACACACACACACACACACACACAACTCAAGAAATAAAATGCTAATATTATGAAAATTCTGCCTTTTAAATTTTAATTGCTTTATATTTTGTCTGGAGATGAACCATGCCAAATGCATCATTTGTATCAAAAATAATAACAAAGTACCTTTTATCCACAGTCGAATCTACCTGATGACATCTTTGAAGATGGAAAGGCAGCCGAGGAGAAAATGCCACTTTCTCTCAGCTTCGGAGACCTGCCCAATGGGGACTGCACTCTCACCTCCAACTCAACAAATCCGGAGATTACCATCACCCCTGCAGAGCATAACCACAGCAGCCTGTCCTCCCAGAATGAGGGCATGGATGATACCAGCTTGGCATCTTCCAGGAGCTCCTTGGGAGAAGGCCAGGAGCCAAAATCACACCTGAGGAAGGAAGACCCGGAAGAGCCCGGGAAACCTGCCTCGGCCACGTCCGAGCCTTGCCGCCAACAGTCTGCAGGTGCCGGGGCTGAGCGCCTGTTCCTCGAGAATGGTGTCGCGGAGGCACTTCTGCAAGAGTCCGATGAGGGCTCTGAACTCAAGCCTGTGGAACTGGACGCTTTTGAGGGGAACATTACGAAGCAGCTGGTCAAGAGGCTCACCTCGGCAGAGGTGCCAGCGGCCACAGAGCGACTGCTCTTTGAGGGCTCTGTCAGTGGAGAGTCTGAAGGTTGTAGATCCTTTCTAGATGGAAGCTTAGAGGATGCCTTTAACGGGCTTTTCCTTGCATTAGAACCACATAAAGAGCAGTATAAAGAGTTTCAGGATCTAAACCAAGAAGTCATGCATTTGGATGATATTCTAAAAGTAAGTACCTCTTCAGAAAAATTGGATTAGGTTTGGAAAGAGGCATCCTAAACCAGCATTCTATTTAAGATGGTATATCTTTTTTAAAATCCTGTTCAATCACAGGATCAATAGATAATCATCATTTAAATGGCATTGATCGTTATGCCAATAGTGCACATTAATTTTTGTTTTCCTGGTAACAGGAGATTAACTGCATTGATTAGGATTTAAATTAAAAACGGTAAAGAACTCCTCCGGTCCTAGAGTTAATCCTTCTAATCCCAAATGTGAAATGGTTGCACTTGGATCATCACAGTCTCACAGATGTCACCGAGTAGGCTCCCTCTCAGGGTATCATGAAAGCAGGGAGCCCCTTTCCTGATTGGAGTCGGAGTTAGCCAGCCCCAGGGTGAGAGCCGCCAGCACCCTTCCCTCCCTCTCCCACCCTGCATAGCACTGCCTGCGTGGAGGATTCCCTTCTGGATTTGGCCCAGATCAGCAAGTCAGAATCTCCAGTTAATCATCGATGAATAATCATCGGTTCTACTCTTGCAGTTGGGGAACCCCAGCCTCCACCAGAGATATTGTCCTCAATGCATGGTAATCAGACAGCCCAGGGTACAGGTGGGAAGGCAGGCTGAGAGGGATGATTTCCTCTCAGGCAGGAGGTCCTAATAACGACATCATTACTGCTCCATCAGAATGCATCTGTCTCCACCTGGCACATGGATTAAATTTTTTAAAAACACCACACAGGGCTGAACACAGTGGCTCGTGCCTCTAATCCCAGCATTTTGGGAGGCCAGAGCTGTAGGATCACTTAAGGGCAGAAGTTCAAGACCAGCCTGGGCAATATAAGACCCCATCTCTACAAAAAATTTAAATGTTAGCCAGGCGTGATGACTACATGCCTGTAATCTTAGCTACTCCAGAGGCTAAGACAAGAGGGTAACTTGAGCCCAGGAGTTCGGGGTTACAGTGAGCTATGATCATGCCACTCCACCCTGGGCAACAAAGTGAGACCCTATCACCTAAAAGAAAAGAAAAAACTGCACAAGGAGCCAGAACTTGAATTTTTGTCTCAAATCTCACTGCCACTTCTTGTATTCTTTGCTTTGCGACTGTGATTTTATATTGTCACATAGAAGAGAACTTGGATCCTTTTTCTTGAAAGAGCAATTCTTTAGGGGACCTGATCCACAAAAAGGCTTGAAAGTAAGGTTGCAGTGGCAAACTGAGAACCAAGCCACAGAAGGCTGTTGCATCCCTTTGTATGACTGTTTTAAGATGTGGTTCCCAAAGGCATCTGGAACTACATTTCCAAGGCTTTTCTAACCATCTTATCTCTCTATTCAGTCGTGCTGACCTAGCTCTGGAGGACATTGTGCCTAAGGCAGATAATTCAGGCTCTGACTCTCCAGGTCCTTGAATGCTCATGACAGATTCGGTTCAGCTGTGGACAGAGCCTCCCAGAAGCAGGGACGGGCACTCTGAATCTGCTCTCTTTAAAATGTAGTACAAAAGCATTAGCTCAGGAGATTGCTTATCTCGTACTCCACTGAGCGAGCATCTTTTCCTCACAGTTGACAGCTTTGGGCAAAAGGTTTTCATTTCAGATAGCTGACACGCAAATTGACCCCACCTGGAGTGAATGCCTTAAAGGAAGTCAGTAGTGATGGTAGCTCCTATTCCAGGCATTTAGGATGCTGGTGTGTAGTTCAGTCCTCTGGGAAGCATGAAGCACGTCGTCTGTTAGTTTTATAAAAACCTGGTGGTCACAGATTTCTTTCCAGAGTATTATCTCAGTCTGCTGTTGTTCCAAAACTATCCTGCTACTGAAATCTTCAACTGCCCCCTTTTTTTGTTATGACCAGTACTTAAACACACCCATACTGTACAGGATCAAGTCGTGTGGATAGCCAGTTTAAGAAACAGGACCCTAGAAGTGGGTCGAGTCCAGACTGGCTCCCTCTCTCCCCCTGAGATTGAAAACTTCATGAGAGTTTAGGTCTGGGGCAAGTGGCTTTGTATCCAGCCAGAATTAAAGCATCAGCTGGACAAAGCTCTCTCTTTTTCTCCCCCCTCCTTCGCATTCCTAGGATGCTAAACGTCTTGAGGATCAGAAACTAAATGATGCCGCCTCTTGGACGGAGATCACTGAGGGTGAATGAAACAACTGTGATTTAAAAGACTGAAAGACGTTTTCCCCGTGTGATTTTGTGCCATCTTGAATGTCAGAGACAAATCCCCACAAGGCCCTTCCTACCTTGTGCTAAGAAATCGGCAAGGAGTGCCACCTAACTGGACGGAGGACACTTAGTGCTTCTTACTTGGAGGACTTGTCCCATTCAATCCACCCAGCGTCCTCTTGAATATTTGGAAATACTGCTGTCTTTGTGCCCACAGCGATTGGCACTGTTCTGTTTATAATGTTTCAGCTTATGCCCAGCATTAGAGAATGCTCCAGGCCATAGAATGGGTTTGCTCCCATAATTCCAGGGCCTGGTCAGAGAAGTGATGAGACTTGTTCCTTTCAAGGTAGAGCTCCAGAGAAAGCAAGGCTGGTTCTTATCATGCCCGTGCCATTTTTTTTCCATGATACCGAAAGGAAAAATTATATGCTGTGAATATAACCTGAAAATATAGGACTTCTTGCCTAGGGAGCGTGGGCTAGGTGAATTTGAGCAGTTTTCTGTTTCTAGGATTTGTTTTGTTAGTCTTTTAGAGCAGGTACCTTAGCGAGCTAGCACCTGTCTGAGGACACTGAAGATGTTGCCTCTTGAAATTAGAGATTCATCAACGACTCAGTGACTCTTAAAATTTGTCTGCTGGTTGTATTTTCTTTAAGAATGAGCATTAGGCAGAGGGAATATAGCATTTCTGTTTCCCAAAGCTTCGTGGTTGTCATTTTTCTAAAACTTTTTGTTATAAAATTTTAAACGGAAGTAGAGAACATCCTATAATGGATCCCAACATGCCCATCTTTTAACCTCCACGGTGATCACCTCATGACCAATCTTGTTTCATCTGTTCTTCTGCCTGCTCACTTCCCTCTGGATTATTTTGAAACAAATCCCCAGATATTGTGCCATTTTGTCCATGGTTGTACTTTTTTGGATATAAAGATTTTTAAAATGCTAACAAAAAATAAAAGCTTGAAAAAAAAAAGTGTTGCATCTGCAACTGAGTGCCATGTGTCCTCTTTCTCCTTCTGAATGTGTTGATGCCTTCTCTCCTTGGTGCCTTCTACCTTTGCAGTGCAAGCCAGCAGTAAGCCGCAGCAGGTCTTCCAGTTTAAGTCTTACAGTTGAAAGTGCTTTAGAAAGCTTTGATTTCCTGAACACCTCTGATTTTGACGAGGAGGAGGATGGTGATGAGGTTTGTAATGTTGGAGGAGGTGCTGACTCAGTATTTTCAGACACTGAGACTGAGAAACATAGGTAAGTCTGAAGTTAGTGTCTGCTTGTATTTCTCCTGTCATAGCTGGTACAGTAGCTGTTTGTTACCATCAGAGGGGACCTGGTGCACATCTCCAGGGAAGATAAAACTCCCAACATGCCTGACCAATTGGCTTACACTTTCTTTGTATTGTCAAGTACAACTTCTAAATATTGCTCACCTCTTTTGAATTGCTCAAAGGAAAATAAATTTCTTTCCTTCTTTATAAATGAAGGGGAAAATTTTGTTTGCATACATCTTGTAGGGTTCAGTGTCTACAATTGGACCCCATGCAATTAATTCCAAATTAACTAGGTATACTGTTTCTGGAGAACCTCCTACTGGATAGTAAATTTTGACTTGGTTCTCCTTGGTCTTTGTTTTGGGGAGGTTTGTTTTCCCTGTCCCTTTACCTGTTTCTCAGTCGGGTTAAGCCCTGCGAGTCTTTGCATGAGATTAAGCTCATCAATGCAATGTCAAAGCTAGGTTTAAGTCCCATGGCACATATTTTCCTTGGAACGTAAGAAGGGATGACTGATGACTGATAATGGCCACTGGATTTGTAGCTCTCTAGGTGAAAAATGTGACCTCCTTGGTGGGGGGTGGTGAAGGTGAAACATTGTCACCTTCTCCATCAGGCATCCTTGGGCAGCCAAATCACATTTTTAGGGCTAATGCCTGGGGCCCATTTTGTAATTATAGATGAACAAAACAAGCACAATGGAACATACCTCCCTCAATTGCTGCAAAGGGTAGATTGCCCACCCATCTTTACCTAATGGCACAACGTTTTCGAGTTACAATGACCATGACGATTCATCCTTCACAAATCTTTCTGTGAGAGATGCTGTTGTTTTTGGTTTTTGTTGTTCCTGGAGGGTTTCTTCTTCCACCAGGAAGAAGAACCAGGAAAAAACCATGAGAACTAGAATTTACCCCTTGAACAAACTGGGGGCTTAGCAAAGAAAATTTGTTGAATGAATGTAATGCTCAAGTTATACTTCTGCATTGTACATTGAGATTTTTCTAGCTCAATTGGGTTTGTGAAATGCTTCTTGACCAAAAATTGTTCTGTATACTTGTTAACGTAAGCTGTTACATGATATAGCAAGGTCAGGTATCCATTTAAACTCTTTCTCTTCTTGCATTTAAACAACAAAAATACCACAGTTTTTGTACATTTTGCAAAACAATAATATTAAACATGTCTAATTCAATCAATCTTATTGTATGGCATCAGAGGTATTAGGGAAAAGCATGTGTGTTTGTGTTTTAAATATGTATTGACTGCCATGTGTTCACTGCCAACACACAAACTGAGTGTTTTCCCCTTGGAGGCAAATGTGAATCAGAATAAAGCATTCAAAGCCTCTAAACGCTGGTGAATGAGCTTTATAAATTGCAGACACTGGAGAGTGTGAGGCTAGAAGCCAAAAGCTGCCCTGTCCCATCTAGCTGTGTGAACTGGGACATGCTCATTAACATCCCTGCCAGTCGTGTGAAATGAGACTACAATTCCCTCCCTCCCTAGCACACAGATTTAAGAATAAAATTAGATAATGTATGCAACAGATTCTTTTAAATGTAAATGCCCATCATCATATGACTTTAGACAGTTCAACAGTGAGATTTAAATAAAACATGAGAGGAACTAAGCTATGCCTCTAAATATTCAAACACCCCTTTTAACTTTTGTCCAGATAGAACATAGTGTCTCTCTTCTTGGCAGCTTTCCTTTTTTCTTTTCTTCAAGTAGCAATTGATCTGAAGCCAGGAAAAAGCCTTGACAGATTATTTCTTAATGGTATTGCCCTTGGGAAACCACAAATATAGAGGACAGTTTAATCCCAGGGAATTTGGCAGATCACTCTGTCAACAGAGCAGGAAAGTGCAACAAATGCAAAATGAGGGCACATTTTACAGATTTCTTGGTGAACTATTTCATAAATGCTTCGTTGTGCTTGAGAAGCAAACAGAGAATTCTGGAAGCCATTTGTTTGCATGGTCTTTTAACACTAGGCAAATTGACAACCAGGCCTAATTAAGTCATTTTTGAAAGGTATCTCTATTTTTCAAGGTAGGCAAATGAAAGACCATTTTCAGAGGGAGCTATTCAGGCCTGACATGAGCCACGTTGAGTGACCTGTGGTGTTTGTGCACAGAAATAGCTAATGTTTTGCCCACCTTCCTGCTTCAACAGTTATAGGTCCGTTCACCCGGAAGCCAGAGGGCATCTCAGTGAAGCACTCACTGAAGACACAGGAGTTGGGACCAGTGTGGCAGGAAGCCCTCTGCCACTGACCACAGGGAACGAGAGCCTAGACATCACCATTGTCAGGCACCTGCAGTACTGCACCCAACTGGTTCAGGTAGGATCAGCGACCACATTTGTGCTTGAGAATCCAGGTGGTTTACATACCAAGAAAGTGTGCTTTCATTCTTCAGTTTTGCTGGGGAAATGAGAATTCAGGAATAAGAGAACAGTGCTGCTTTGCTTTGAGCCAGCTCAAAAACGCTGATGAGCATGCCAATGCTTCTTCAATGCTGAGTTTTTCACCTTAAAATCTGGAGACCTTTTAAGGTCTGGAGACCTTAAAAGGTAGTAGGTGGAATATGGCTAGCTCTCAATTTTGACTAATGTGGTAGTAGATGAGAGTAATTTAAGAAATTTTTTTAAATGTATTTGTATTCTGCCATCTGCAAATGGAGTTTGAAAATCAGTAGTACTGAACATACAGGAATGTGAATGTCACAGGAATTTGTTTTTCGCTCCTGCATAGCTAAAAGCAAAGTGCTAAGAAACGTGACTGTGTTTTCCCAGATCTTGAGTAAGTACTCTTCTTAACAATGGGAAGAAATACTTCTCTGGGTCATCATCATCATTACCAGTTAGCTCTCACTCTAGAACACCCTAGAGCTGATTTTTCTTCTCATCTCAAGCTATCTACCACTTAAGGTTTTTCAACAGAGCAGCAAATGTATTGAAATTCTTTTGTTGAAGGACGGATTTCCTCTGTCCTGAACAAGACATTTTTCCCCAAGCATCTACTTGAAAGCTTCCTCCTTGGCTTGTTGCTTGTCTTCACCTAATGTTGTTCTCCCAGCTTGCTCAGATGTGCATAGAACAGGGAAAATGTGCAAGCAAATGTAATAATGGTTTCAGGGAGATCTGCCAAGCAGGAAAGGTGCAAAAAGAAGAGGAATTGTGCTCCTAAGAGCCTAGGATCAGCTGGAAAGCAAAAGTCAGGGTGAGGAGTAGGAGCCCCAGGCAGGCCAGGAGTAGGGCGGTTTTGCTTCCTTGGTAACAGGCTGGTGGGAAGATGAAGAGGAATATGCTTCTCCACCACCAATGAAGAGCCTCAGGGTAGCTTCAGACAACTTACGTGCTGTGGGAATTGATTGATGATTATAACCTTGCCACTTGGTTGGCCAACATCCTAGTTGAACTCCTCAATACTCGAGTATTGAGGTTAAAAACCATGATTCCGGCTGGGCACGGTGGCTCATGCCTATAATCCTAGCACTCTGGGAGGCCGAGGCGGGTGAATCGCTCAAGGTCAGGTGTTTGAGACCAGCCTGAGCAAGAGCGAGACCCTGTCTCTACTAAAAATAGAAAGAAATTATCTGAACAACTAAAAAAATATATATAGAAAAAATTAGCCGGGCATGGTGGCACGTGCCTGTAGTCCCAGCTACTTGGGAGGCTGAGGCAGGAGGATCACTTGAGCCCAGGAGTTTGAGGTTGCTGTGAGCTAGGCTGAAGCCACAGCACTCTAGCCCGGG
>CAUYSK010089521.1:0-24704 GCA_963575035.1 Avahi laniger
GCCTGTAATCCTAGCACTCTGGGAGGCCGAGGCGGGCGGATTGTTTGAGCTCAGGAGTTCCAGACCAGCCTGAGCAAGAGCGAGACCCCGTCTCTACCAAAAATAGAAACAAATTAATTGGACAGCTAAAAATACATAGAAAAAATTAGCCGGGCATGGTGGCTCATGCCTGTAGTCCCAGCTACTTGGGAGGCTGAGGCAGGAGGATCGCTTGAGCCCAGGAGTCTGAGGTTGCTGTGAGCTAGGCTGACGCCATGGCACTCACTCTAGCCAGGGCAACAAAGCGAGACGCTGACTCCAAAAAAAAAAAAAAAAAAAAAAGTAGTCTACAATAGGTGCATTTATGCTACCCTTGACAGACACGTGCGCTGTCTCCAGTTCGGGGACTGTTACTCACCGTGCTGTTGTGAACATTCTCTGCCATGATCACCAATGTCTCTAGGACAGACTTTCTCAGTCTTGGCACTATAGACATTGGGGCTGTGACTCTCGGCCGTGAAGGACTGTCCTGGGGACTGGAACATGTTTAGCAGCATCCCCGGCCTCTACACATTAGATGCCAGTAGCACCCCTCCCCCCAGGTGTGACAACCAAAAATGTGTCCACATACTGCCGAATGTCACCTGGGGGGGTGCAGAATCACTTCCAGCTGAGAACCACTGCCCTAGGCAAACCACTTAATTTCTAAGAGCTTCCACCCTACATAACGGTGCCCCAAACAGTATTCGCCTGTTACACTGTATCTGTGCTATACACTGTAGCTACCTATATAACAGTATATACCTGCATATTAAGCTGCATTTTAATATGTGTGATGTGCTTGGAACATGGTCTGGCCCAGAGGGATGACCATTAGATTCCTGTAATTATTATTACATGTTTTGTTTTGTATTTGAAGTCTACGAATGTGCTTCAATGCTGAGAAGCTATGTAACTCCTCTCAGGTGTCTTGAACTCGTTCCCCTCTGGGAGCCCGTTCCCGCACGTGTACTACGGCGACTGCCACGGTTTGCATGCATGTGTCCTCCCAGATTCGTTTGTTGGCACCTGAGACCCAATGTGATAGCATGAAGAGGTGGGGCCTCTAGGAGGTAAGTCTTGCTTAAGTCATAAACAAAAACAACTCGCTTGTGAGCATCTTTTTCAAATGCAAACCAATTGATCCTGAGCCCACACCCCGGGCCACCAATCCACCTGCCCTAATCACCCCAGGGCCGAGTGCCAGACAACTAGTGGCGGCCCCTATGCCCCAGAGCCCACGGAAATTATTCAAAGGGGCTAATCCTAAACCTGCACACCTGCCTCCCCGGTCCTTCCCACCCTCAGTAAAGGCTCTCGCCCACAGCTCCTACTCCCACCCCTATGTCCTGACTGTGGGCCAGAGAGGCAGGGCACGCCCCCTCCCCCTGGGAGCTGTAAGTACAACACATCACCTTTCCAATAGCAGCTGTCTCCTGATCTGTTGGCCTTACTGTACCCAAATAATACTAAAGCCTGTGTTAAAGCCCCGCTGATCAACACAGAAGTACACATATAAGAATAACATCCATTGGATGTCGGGCAGGGGGGAGGGGGGAGGAGGGGATGGGTATTTGCACACACAAAGAGTGCAATGCGCACCATCCAAGGGATGGACACACTCGAAACTCGGACTTGGGGGGGGAGGGGGAGGCAAGGGCAACATCCGTAACCTAAACATCTATACCCCCATAATATGCTGAAATTAAAAAAAAAAACGTTGTCCCAGAACCGCAGGCCCTTGCACGCTGTCTAACGCACGCGTGCGGATGCCTTTGCCAAAGGCGGGGACGATGCAGAAGATTCGGACAGGCCCAAAGCCTCAGCTCCCGGCCGGCTCCTCACTCTCCCTGTACCCCCTCCGTCCTCACCTCTACCCGGACCCACCTGCCTGAACACCCACGCCCTCTCCAATGGAGCAAAGTCGGCAAGATGCTGCAGTGGTCACCTGGGGCCCTGGCAAGATCCAGATGTGCCCGCAGTCCTGCACAGCGCACCACCTGACACTGTGGCCATCTGGCTGTGCCTCCAAAACAACCCCCTGGGTCACCCCCAAATGGGCAGCAAACAGGCAGGGCTCTGGCCAGACTGACCTCAGTCTCTGCTCTGCCACTGTCTGGCTGGGTAGGCCTGAGAAAATGTTTTCCCTCCAAGCTTCAGTTTTCCGCATCTGTAAACTGGGTGCAAACAAAGGTGATGTTATTCAAGAGATCAAAACCAGCAGTTACCTTTCCTTCAAAATATATGCACAGCCAAGCAGAACAGGGTGGCGTGGGAGGTTTTGGGGGGCAGCCACGAACGATCCTGGGGTCAGGAAGTGGGGGTGAGAGGGGGAGCTGTGGGGAGAGCTGTGGGGGGAAGAACAGGCAAGGCAGGTTCACAGCGGATGATCACAAGCATTGAATGAAATCTGTGGGTCCAGGGTGGCCGCTGTGACTCTTCTCTCCCAGCCCCTGTCTGGTGGCTCTGTCCTCAGCCCCTCCTCCAGGAGATCCGCCAGCTCCTTGTAGCACCAGCTGGAAAGAGAGGCCAGGAAGGAGGGAAGGGGATGGGGCGGAGAGAAAGGGGAGGGAGGGCAGGTGTCGTTCTCTCGCACTGGGACCCAGGGCTGGCTGTGCAGGGGTCGCGCCTCCCCTCGGCAAGTCACAAAGCAGGTCCAGGAGGTGACGGGGTCTGCTCTCCCCCACGGGTCATTTCCAGGCTGCTGCAGACCCCAGGCGTCCCTGCCCCATGGGCTCACACACCCTTGCTGTCCCAGCAGTGCCTGTCCCTGCCACCTTCCTATGCCGCCTCGGCAACCTCGTCCTTGTCCTTGGAAAGGCCCTTGAACTCTTCTGCCAGAGCGTCAGTATCCCTGGGGGATCCTCTGGAGTCTCACCTCCGGTCCCTCCTGTCACCCCTGCCAGTCCCCAACTGGAGTCACCCCGCCCAGGCTCCCTGACGTCCCCTGGGCAGTAATAAACCCAAGCTAAGTCTAGAGGAGGTAGAACCTATTATAGAACTGGATTTTTCAAACTTTTAAGTCACGACCAGTTGATAAAAGTCACAATCGGCACAGTTTTTTAAGTGAAATCCAATAGAAAATATCGGAGCACGCTGTGCATCGCAGGGGTCAATATTGCTGCAAAAATTCTTCTTATGCGTGTACTGACTATTACGTAAAATGCATTTCTTACTCAAATTATGGTTGCAAAATTTAGAAACACATTGGTCTTGAAGTTCATGCCCAGAGAGAGCTGATTTCACGCCCCGCTGAACCCACTCCTCCGGCCATCTTCAGGGAGGGGCAACTTCCTGTAACCAGCTGCTCAGACCTAGGACCCCGGCCTCGCCCTGGACCCCGCACTCTCCGCGTCTCTCACACCAGATCCAGCCCAACAGCACATCCTGTGGCCTTTTCTTCAAGATATACACAGAACCCATCCCACTTCCGCCACCATGAACTCAGGCACGATCGCCCCGCACCCGGGTTACCACTTGTCTGCTTCCAAGAGGGCAGGACCCCGAGAGCGCACCCTGCGCATAACAGGTGCCACCTGCAGGCGACACTCAGCTCTGGACTGGCAGGGCAGGGCTTCGAAGGCTCTTGGTCGGGTCCTTCCCCTGTCCGCCTCCAGCCTGCCCAGAGCCTGTTATCTGACCTGCCCCCCTCCAGCCTCACAGGGCCTCTGAGGTTTGCAGGAAGTGGAGCCCAGCAGCCCCTCACCCTGTCACCCCCAGGCTTGTCAATGCCAGACTGGTTGCACCCCTTGCCCTTTGCATTCTATTGACATATCATAAGGACTGATCCATCCCAGGGACAATCTCCATTGTCCCAAGGGATCCTCCCAGACCTGACTGTTCATCTCTGGGTCATAACCCTGACTTCAGCCTGGCCCAGAGCAGAGCCAGTCATAGAGCTTTCTGGCAACACCGTCAGCACACCAGACATCATTTAACTATCTTCAGAGGTTGTGGTCGGGTCAGACAGCGAGACGGAATGCAGGAAGAATGCACAATAGAGCTGCGTGGTAGACAAACAGCTGACTTCAACCCAGCGGCGAGCCACCTCAGTAGGCGTCAGACTTCCCTCTGATGTCACTGGTGATGGCACCCTCCGAACCTGGGGCGCAGGCCAGAGGGCCAAAGCTTCGTAGCCCATGGAGTTCGTTTAGTATAGTAACTATTTAAAAAGGGCTCAGCGGGCCGGGCGCAGTGGCTCGCTCACGCCTGTAATCCTAGCACTCTGCGAGGCCGAGGTAGGTGGATCGCTCAAGGTCAGGAGTTCAAGACCAGCCTGAGCAAGAGCGAGACCCAGTCTCTACTAAAAAATAGAAAGAAATGATCTGGACAGCTAAATAAAAATATCTATATATATATATATAAATTAGTCGGACATGGTGGCACATGCCTGTAGTCCCAGCTACTTGGGAGACTGAGGCAGAAGGATCGCTTGAGCCCAGGAGTCTGAGGTTGCTGTGAGCTAGGCTGACACCAGGGCACTCTAGCCCGGGGAATAGAGCAAGACTCTGTCTCAAAAAATAAATAAATAAGTAAATAAAAAGGGCTCAGCAAGGGTGTTTTTCATACATAGAAAGTCAGAGCTCCTGTTCCAATCCCAAATCTCTGGCCAAGAATTAATCTCACCTCGACAGCCAAATTGTTTTCTTAAGAGTATCTTTTCATGTTCAGCCAGGAAGGCTTAAAATTGAATAGAGAGGTGAAATAAATCAAACCCACAGAATTAATACTTTATGGTATATTTAAAAATCATCTGTGATATTTGGTATTTGAAATATTTGGAATGTTTAAGAGAATTTGACATATTAGAAAATGTGACAAATTTGTCCTATAAATGTAAGTCTTCCAACATAAAATGTCTAATTGAGCGATTCATTATTTTAGATTTGTAATTTTTCACCGAAACGTGAATAAAAGAATTGTACTCTAGGTCAATAAATGGTACCGGGATGTTTAAAAGATCTCGATGTGTTTAATTTATTGTAAGAGTTGAGTACTTTGGAAGGGAAGGTTTTGCTTCTGTTGAGCTTCCGAAGAAAATCGAACAGTCTAAATTTGTGAAAGCAGAACCACAAAGGGAATTTAATTAACCAAGTTTCTAAATGGAATATGAGGCCGTTGAAACTGGAGTTGGTTGAACATTCATCAAAGACCGCCCGAAAGTGACTGCGGAATTTTACTAGATTTATAAATAGAATAATATTTTTCAGTAGAATTTTGAAGCTTAAGGAAGACAATGTTTTAAATTGGTAGCTTTATACATTGAAAATTAAGTTAGAGCAGGAAGTCATTAGTCTTTTCTGTGCACAAATACCTCCCCCAGTGGCACCAGAGAGCTCACAAGGACACTCTGCCCTCTGTTGGCATCTAGAAGCTGTCCCCCTACCAGTGTAAGTTTATAGTCCTAGCCACCGCTGATGTCCCCAATCTCCGCTGATGTCCCCAACCTCCTCTTTGCCCGAAGCTGTGAGAACAGCCTCTGGGACCCAGTGACCCCCTCCCCTCAAAGATTAGCTAAACCTGCCAGGCCCGGTGGCTCCCGCCTGTAATCCTAGCTCTCTGGGAGGCCGAGGCAGGAGGATCGCTTGAGCTCAGGAGTTCAAACCAGCCTGAGCAAGAGCGAGACCCCGTCTCTACTAAAAAATAGAAAGAAATTATCTGGACAACTAAAAATATATAGAAAAAATTAGCCGGGCATGGTGGCGGATGCCTGTAGTCCCAGCTACTCAGGAGGCTGAGGAAGGAGGATCGCTTGAGCCCAGGAGTCTGAGGTTGCTGTGAGCTAGGCTGATGCCATGGCACTCTAGCCCGGGCAACAGAATGAGACTCTGTCTCAAAAAAAAAAGTAAAATAAAATAAAGAAGCTCTCTATGTAGTGATATGGAAAGATCATCAAAATATATTAAATGATAAAAGCAAAGTGTCAAACAGGTGGCGTATGGTTTGTTATTATTTGTTTAAAGTGTGTGTGTGTTTGTGAAATTCCTTGTATATGTATAGAAAAATCTCTGCAGGAATATGTCAGAATCCAGGCGAAAACTGGGACGGCTGATTAACTTTTCACTGGAAACCTTTTTTATATTTTTTCAAATTTATACAATGCAAATATATTTTTCTATTCAAAATAAGCAAATGAAAACCTTTAAAACACTGAGAGCCAAATAAGACACAGCTTCAGGCTCGACAAATGATGGAGGCTGCAGCTGGGGACCGGCTTTGTCCACTTTGACCCTCACGCTATACGGAAACTGACAACCCAGGGAGGCAAAGTGACTTGCCTCGGGTCACATGGTAATCCAAGGTGTCACCAGGAGCTTAAGTCTGACTCCTGAGCCACCTCCATCCTGGCACCGGAAGTCCACTCCCATTTGTAGAAAGTAGTGGGGGGGAAGGAATCGACTTGTACAGAGAGTGGGAAGGAAGCTCTATTAGCTTCCTATTGCTGCTATAACAAATCGCTGCAAATTCAGTGGCTTAAAATAATAAAATTTTACAGTTCTGGAGTTTAGAAGTCCCAAATCAGCTTTACTGGGCTAAAGCGAAGGTATTGGCCAGGCCGGTTCCTTCCGGAGGCTCCAGGGGAAGATCCTGTGTTCTTGCCTTTCTCAGCGTCCAGTGGCCGCCTATATTCCTTGGCTTGTGGCCTCTTCCTCCGTCTTCAGAGGATCTCCCTCCAATCTCGGCTTCATCGCATCAACAACCCTCTCACCGACTCCTCTGTGTCCCTCTTAGGTAACCCGGGACAATCTCCCCATCCCAAGACCCTTAACTCCTTAATCACAACTGCAAAGTCTCTTTGGCCATGTTAGGTGACATATTCACAGGCTCTAGGGGCCTTTGCGGTCTTTGGATGTCTCTGGGGGCCATTATTCAGCCTACCTTCCACGAATGACAGATGCCAACACATGTCTGGCAGATAAATTGGGTGGAGGCCAAGGGACATGAATCAGAGTGAGGAAGATGACAGTACTCAGGAGGGGCTGCAGGAAAGGGAGCCAGGTGTGACCCAGGTGGCAGGGAGTAGGAGCAGGGAGACAAAGCAGACAGGAGGGGCTCAGATGAGAGTCTGTCTGAGCCTCCTACTCCCTCTCCTCCCTCTTTGCCCAGGGCACAGGCCGCCCAACATCCAGGAGCAGGGAAACAAGAACGCAAGTGTGGTTCCCTACAGAGATCCAACTGTCTGACAGCCGGATTTGGTAACTAGGGCAGACGCTGGCATCTGGAACAAAGGGGAAAAAAAAAAAGCAGCCAGCCCTATCCGGGCACTGTGGCGGAGGGGAGGGACAGCCAGAAGAGGGGCTCCTGGACTCTCCCTCTCCCACCGGCGAGAGTAGCCTGTCGGCAAACCCCACCCCACCCCACCCGACACAAAGCTCCCATTCACGGTCCAAGGCAGGCCAGAGCTGGCGGGAAACAGGAAGGCAGCCCCATCGCCTACAGACACCAGCCTTGTCGCTCCTTTAAGAACGTCAAGGGACAAGCAAGGTCCACCAGATAGGAACAAAAAAAAACCAGCACCGAGCAAAAGAGAGCCCAAAGTCAACGGCTTCTTCGGGACCCAATGGAGGCACAACAACTATATTGGGTTGTTTACGTCTCTCCGGTGTCTTTTTTGGTTATTTACACATTGGCTTTTTTGAAGAGTCCTGCCCAGTTATCTTAGGGATATCCCCATTCTCAATGCCTGGTGATTTCCTCATTATTAAATTTAGGTTCAACACTTTCTTTTTTTTTTTTTACAAGAATTCTGCATAGGCAATTTCGGGTCACATCAGGAGACATTTGATGTCAGGATGGCCCATTATGGGGGACACTGTTCCATCACTTGCTCAAGAGGATGTCTTCCAGATCTCCCCCTACACCATTGCAGAGATATATTCTTCCCCCTTTGTAATGAATAAGTCATCTTTTGGGTGATAATTCGGCCTTTTCCCCCAACATCTTGTTACCAATGGCTTTAGCATGTTATTTTACTGGGGACCCCCTGTGTTTTTTTCCTAATATAACTGTAATAAACAGGTATTATTTGTAGAAGTAAATCGTTCAGTGCCTGTAAAAGTATGTAATCTATGTAGTCTGCATCTGGTTCACAGCAGGTGCTTAATAATGGTATCAATTTTAAAAAATCATCCCAGTGGCAGGGCTACAATCTCTTAACTGCAAACCTAAAGTTCCCTCCCAAATGAGTCCCCCACACTCTTCAAGCAGCGAGGCGGCCCGCACTAAGATTCGACTGTTTGTAATCTCCATCCCACCGAGTGTGTATTCCTCTCCACACACACTTTGAAGCAGAAATGTCACGTGATCTTGGAGTACCGCGCCCCCCCAACATTGTATATGGTATTTGCATTGCATTATTCAAAAATCCAAAAAATCCGGGATCCAAAACACATCTAATCCTAAGTCATTCAGATAAGAAACTGTGTGTCGATCTGCACTAAAAACTCTACCAATAATACAACAGTTTTCCAAGCCACAGGGAAAAACTTCAAAGGCGCTTGGTGCAAATAGCGTAGGGTGAGGTTTGGTGTCGGCGCTGCGCACGCAGGATCCCACGCCAGCCTCACGGTGGCGCTGTGGGGCTGGGCTGAGGTTTCTAGGGGCAGGGGCCAGGGGAATCCAGGGCTCAAACCCCCTCTTGCGGAGTGAACCCCAAGCTAGCGACCTAGACTTGGTGCGTAGACTACGCATCACTGGGCATCAGTTTCTCCGGAGAGGCGTCCGTGAGATCATGCGTATTTATCATGCATTTAGCACGGTGGCAGACAGGAGCGAGTGGCACTAATATAATGATTTACTAATGCGGGGGAGGCCTGACGTTAGGAGATTGGCTCTGGGGTGTCTGAGGTCAGTCACCTTGGGGTCCCTGGGACAACTGGGCAATCAGAAGGAACAGTAAAGGCCCAAGGGCAGAAATAAAGGGAGAAAAATAGGTCGTGGACTCATCCTTACTAATACTGAACTTGCGGATTAATTCAGTTGTCTACAGCTGGGGGCTAGGGGGTGGGGGTGGGGGTGGCTCCTACAGTAGCAGGGCTCAGGTGTGTCATTGCTGCAGGGCAGATGTGTGGCAGAGGGGTTCCGTTTAATAACAGGCTCTGGCTTCTGAGAATCTCGTGCTTGGGACGTACTGTAACTCCGAGAAAATCCCTGTGGCTAGGGACTTTTATCCAAGTGTTTCAAGTCAGGCCCAAGGTGGGGGGCACAGCTTAAGCCACTTACTAACGGTGAACCAGCGCCCGATCCCACGGATGTTATGAAAGGTGGAGGCGGCTTTAGGCAGAGGCGGGAATGAGAAGGAAGCAGGACTTCGGTGGGTTTGGAGGTGGAGAGCTAAGAGCAGTCCCTCGGGGGCGGGAGGCTCCGGGGACGTGGGATTCGCCCAGAGGAGGTGCCTGGGGTGTGCGCGCGGGGACCCGCGTGGGGAAAGCGAGGGATCTCGCGGAGGAGGGGGCCCAGCTCTGGGAGCGCGGGGGCTGGCTCCCCTCCCCGCCGGCCTCGCGGCAGCTGGGCCTCCCGGATCCCGGCCCCGCCCTCGCTCCCGCCCGGCGCCGCGGCCCGGAGCAGGGGCGGCCTTCCCCGCCCTCCCGCCCGCCGGATCGCAGGCCCGCAGCCCCCCGGGGAGAGTACTGACCGCCCAGACTGCCGGTCCCGGGGCTCCCTGGGCCGGGCCGATCCCGGGGAGCCCCTCGACTGCCTCCCAGAGTCAAGTGGGTAAGGAGATCTTAGCCCGCCGCCGCCTCCGAGCAGGCCGCCAGGTGAGCGCCGGGACACGTAGGGGACCCAGGTTGGGAGCCAAGTGTCGCGTTCTCACCCGCAGCTGGGGCGCGGGAGGAAGGATTCCTGCTCCAGGCCCTGCCCGGGGAGTCCCGTAACCCCTGCGTCCCTTCCCGGGCCTTCCCTCTGCTCGAGGCTCCTTTAAACCCAGAGTTCTACGAACGCACGTTAGAAAACCCCAGATCGTACTGAAAGCGCTTTGCTTTGAAAACGGGTCTTCCTACGCCCACGCCTCTCCACCCCTCCTCTGGGCCGCGGAGGCCACCATTAAAAACCCCTTAAAAACGCTCCCGACTAACACGTGTGCACAACAGCCCGGGAAAGGCCCGACCACTGTTTACCCTTGAAGAGTTTCTTTCTTCTGGCTGACAGTGTCCTCGCAAAATCTGTGCAGCAGAAGTCTTAGGGGACCGTCTCCGGATTTAGCAGCTTGGGGACATCATGTGTTTGGCTGTGGCCGCTTCTCTCAATTTAAATTTTGTTCTTCTGTTATTTTTGCAATGTTCAATAATATTTTTTTAACGCTCTAGATCTTGTTCCTTCAACTTTAGACAGCATCTATTTACTCCATATTTTGAAAGACTGAAATATTTCGAATCTAGTTTTAAAATAAATGATAATGTTTTAAACGTTCCAGTGATACACAAAGATAAGACAATTAGAACATACGGAGCTTTGCCTGAAAAACAAGTCCTATAAACAACACCTGCCCCCTCATTCCCCCTCCCTGGCAGCCAATTAAAATTTATTGTAATTAAATTACTTTTCTTTTTCTGCTTTTTTTTTTGTTTTTTGTTTTTTGAGATGACTTCTTTTTATGTTGCCTGAGCTAGTCTGGAACTCCTGGCCACAAGTGATCCTCCTGCACTTGGCCTCCCAAAGTGCTGGGATTACAGGCGTGAGCCACCCACGCCCAGCCTTAAATTACTTTCCAAAAATGGCAAAATTCACTTGTGATGGCCGGCGCATCGTTTTTAACTTTCTCTGCTTTTTATTTCTTTGGTATTTACTTCCAAATCTTTAAAGCAAAATTTTTGGATTGTTATTTCTTATTTTATCAACTTTTACGCAATGTGTCCATCAATCCTTTGCTAAAATTAGGAGACAATTTTTTTTATCATCTCCGCAGGTTTTGTCCTCCCTATATAATCACCTCCCTATGTAATGACGGCATTACTTTTAACTTCTTACTGGCTACTTTTATAACACAAAATAATTTTTTTAACTTGTATTTCTTTTGTTTGTTTGTTTTCCTTTAAGAGGTGGGGGTCTTGCTATGTTGCCCAGGCTGAATTGAACTCTTGGGTTCAAGGGATCCTTCTGCCTCCACCTCCTGAGTAGCTGGGACTATAGGTGCCTGCCCAGCCCCCCACCCCACCCCCTGCTAGCTAAACGTGCATTACTTGTTGTGTTAAATATACACAGGCCTTTTTGTAAAGCCTGGTTGAGAAGCCTGCTTATAAAGACATGTTTTAAAAATATATGTCGACGAGGTGGCTCCCATCTGTAATCCCAGTGCTTTGGGAGGCAGATGTGGGAGGATCCCTTGAGCCGGGGAGTTCCAGACTGCAATAAGCTATGCTCTCTCCACTGCACTCCAGCCTGAGTGACAGAGGGAGACCCTGTCTCTAAATAAATAAAAAATTAAATTTTTGTATGTATTGAAATGTTAATTATTTTTTCCAAATTACGTATATACGGCTCACAAATCAAATATAAAAGAGTCTGCTTAATTTTTTTTTCTATAATAAAATAATGCAATCTCTTTAAGAAAAATGAAGAAGGCAATGTTTTAGATTAAAAGAGATTAAGGAGACCTGACCAGCCCTGGCACTGTTTGAGCCCCCGTGGGGACCTTCTTAGGAAGAAACAGCCACAAAAGACCCTTCTGGGACAATGCAGGACATTTTTCGTGGAGTGGGTATTATAGATAGCAGAATGGATTTCTCTTGGTGTCAAGTGGAATTATCTTGGAGACTTATAAAATGTCCTTGTTCAAGGCCAGGCGCGGTGGCTCACGCCTGTAATCCTAGCACTCTGGGAGGCCGAGGCGGGCGGATTGTTTGAGCTCAGGAGTTCAAGATCAGCCTGAGCAAGAGCGAGACCCCGTCTCTACTAAAAATAGAAAGAAATGATCTGGACAACTAAAAAAATAGATATAGAAAAAATTAGCCGGGCATGGTGGCGCATGCCTGTAGTCCCAGCTACTTGGGAGGCTGAGGCAGGAGGATTCCTTGAGCCCAGGAGTTGGAGGTTGCTGTGAGCTAGGCTGATGCCACGGCACTCTAGCCCGGACAACAGAGTGAGACTGTGTCTCAAAAAAAAGAAAAAAAAAAAAAAGTCCTTGTTCTTTCTTCGGAGATTCATGTGGAAGTATTTAAGAGTTCATCAGAAAGAGAAAAAGAGCACAGATATGGCAAAATGCAGGGCATACAGAGATTTTGATTTGACTGCTCTTTCAACTTTCCTGTATGATGAAATTTTTATAGTAAAAATTGGGAGAAACTTAAGTAAGATGGCTTTGAAATGAAGAAAGAGATGTTCACATTGGCACAAACTCTGTCCACCGGGCTCCAAATCCTGGCTGCCACACAGAACTGAGGGAGGCCGTTGTTCTGGACTTGGCTTCAGCCAACCAGACCAAACCAAAATGGAGTCACTCATGGTAAATGCCATGTAATCAAACTGAAACTTTAAGGAAGCAGATAGATTCCCAGAGAGGCCAGTTTTTCTAGAAAACAGGAGATTCCAGTGTACTTGAGTCGGCATAAGAAAAAAATCCCCTCCACTTTAACCCTTGCAAAAAGCAACCTGGAGGCCGGGCGCGGTGGCTCACACCTGTAATCCTGGCTCTCTGGGAGGCCGAGTCGGGCGGATTGTTTGAGCTCAGGAGTTCGAGATCAGCCTGAGCAAGAGCGAGACCCCCGTCTCTACTAAAAATAGAAAGAAATTAATCGGACAACTAAAAATAGATAGAAAAAGTTAGCCGGACATGGTGGCGCATGCCCGTAGTCCCAGCTACTCGGGAGGCTGAGGCAGGAGGATCGCTTGAGCCCAGGAGTTTGAGCCACGGCACTCACTCTAGCCCAGGCAACACAGTGAGACTCTGTCTCAAAAAAAAAGAAAAAAAAGAATTTAACACTCTTTTCCTAGTCCAGTCTGGTCTCCTCTTCCTCATCTGGTCTCTTCCTCATCTGATCTGGTTTCCTCTTCCTCGTCCCTTAACAGCTTTTTTGAGGTGTAATTTACATACCATAAAATTCCACCCTTTAAAGTGGACAATTCAGTGGGTAGTGGTGAATTTACAGAGTTGTGCAACCATCACCACAGTTACCAAGCGTTTCTATCACCCCCAAAACATCCCTTGTGCCTATTTGTAGTCCCCCAGCCCAGGCAACTGCTCATCTATTTTCTGTATCTATAGATTGGTCTTTTCTGGACATTTCATAGAAGTATACCATATAATATATAGTCTTTTCTATCTGTCTTCTTTCATTTAACATACTGTTTTGGGGTTCATTCATGTGAGTTTCACATCCATGCCAAACTGGTGGACTTATAAATTGCAGCTAATTTCTTTTTCTTTGAGACAGAGTCTCACTCTCTCAGCCCAGCTAGAGTGCAGTGGCGTCATTACAGCTCACAGCAACCTTCAACTCCTGGACTCAAGCGATCCTCCTGCCTCAGCCTCCCCAGTAGCTGAGACTACAGGCAAACACCACCACGCCTAGCTAATTTTTTCTATTTTTAGTAGAGACAGAGTTTCACTCTTGCTGAAGCTGGTCTAGAACTCCTGACCTCAAGCGATCCTCCCACATTAGCCTCCCAGAGTGCTGGGATTACAGGCGTGAGCCACCGCACTGGCTGCAGCTAATTATTAACACAGCTGTTAACCACCTGGAGCAAAGCACAACCTTGTCCCTCTGAAGCCTGTCTCCGCAACCTCCCACTGTAGTGGGAGTAAAGATGATATCAACATTTTTGCTGTAACCACAGTCTGATACAGGCTTTTTTTTTTTTCAACAAAACCTTAATCAATTTGTTGAAAAATTACAACAGCTGACATGAATTGAATGGAGCACTTACTGGGCGCAGGCAGATAACAAGCATTAGATCACTGAAGCCTCTTAACCCAGGGAACTCTCAAAGTATCGTTTTGCTTATTAAACAAGATGATGGAATTCAATGAGAGGACGCAGCCTAAATGCTCAGCATGATGGCTTTATAAGGGCCAATAAATGTCACCAGATGAAACTATCATAGCTAAAATAGTTGCTGTCACTTTTTTATGATGGGTAAGAAGAATGCAACTACCATAATTTAATGTTTAATACTAAATTAATATCATTCTTACCCATGAGCCCCCGGGGGCTTTTCTTAAGTGCTTTATAAATATTAGCTCATTTCACCCTCACCACAGCTCTGTTAAGGAGGCACCATTAATATCCCCATTTTCAGAAGAGGAAACTGAGGCACAAAGAGATGAAGTGACTTGTCCTTAGTCATATAAGTATAGCTGGGACCGGAAGCCAGGCGAGGCTGGATTTTGAGCATCCAAAATGCTCCAAAATCCAACACGATGCTCAAAGGAAATGTTCATTGGAGCATTTCGAATTTCAAGTTTTCAGATTAGGACTGCTCAACTCGTAAGTGTAGTGCAAATATTCCAAAATCAAAAAATTGGAAATCCAGGCCGGGCGCGGTGGCTCACTCCTGTAATCCTAGCACTCTGGGAGGCCAAGGCAGGCGGATTGTTTGAGCTCAGGAGTTCAAAACCAGCCTGAGCAACAGCGAGACCCAGTCTCTACTAAAAATAGAAAGAAATTAATCTGACAACTAAAAATATATAGAAAAAACTAGCCAGGCATGGTGGCGCATGCCTGTAGTCCCAGCTACCTGGGAGGCTGAGGCAGGAGGATCACTTGAGCCCAGGAGTTTGAGGTTGCTGTGAGCTAGGATGATGCCACGGCACTCTAGCCCAGGCAACAGAGTGAGACTCTGTCTCAAAAAAAAAAGATTGGAAATCCAGAACACTTCCGGTCACCAACATTCCGGACAAGGGATATTCAGCCAGAATTGCGCTTTCCTTGCTAAGCTGTTCTGCCTTTGAGTGAAGTGAAATGCGTTTCTCCCTAAGTCTTAAGCTAGGTGCTGAGTTCTCATTAAATAAGGGTGTTTCACCACACCACATATCTGTGTAACGTCAGTTTCCTCATCAGTGAAGTGGGTTTTTGATGTGATGCTTCATTCACTCATTCATTCATTTAACATCGCTTTATTGACTACTCGCTGTGTGTCGGGCACTGTTGTAGACATTGTGGTATGCCGTATGCAAAAGAAACCGTTACTGCCCTTCGGATAACTACAATGTGGCTAGAGAGACAGACGATTAAGAAGAGAAATAAGTACAGTACATACAAGTTATTTGTGTGGTGTGTCGGATGGTGATAACAGCTCTAGGGAAGTATAAAGTAAGGAAGAGGGCAAAGAGTAGGTGGTGGGGGTGAGGCCCTGAAATTGTAAATAAGGTGACCAGGGAAGGCCTCTTGGAAAAGTTGACATTTGAGCAAAGACTTGAAAGAAGTACCAAAGTGAATGAAGAAAGCATCTGGATCCAGGTGGAGGAACAGCCAGTGCAAAGGCCCTGAGGCACAGAGGCCAGTGTGGCTGGTGCAGAGTGAGTGAGAGCGGCAGCAACAGTAGAAAGATGATGGAGGCAGAATGTGGGGGGGGCCCTGTGACCCACAGGGCAGACTTCGCCTTTACCTTAAGTGAGATGGAGCCGGACAGGGCAGGACCTAACTCAGGTGTTCATACCTGCCCCCGCTGCTCATGAGGAACACACAGTGGAGGAGAGAAGCAAGGAGCAGGGTGCAGGTGAGAGGTGATGAGAATGGGTGAGATCCCCAAGGGAGTGAGTGTTGATAGAAAATAGAGGAAATGCAAAGACCTATCTCACATTTTTGAGATCAGAGAGAGGAGGAAGAATCAGCCACAGAGACTGACGAGGAGCCACCAGGGAGAAGGGAGGAGGAGTCCAGAGGGGTGTGGTGTCCCAGGAGCCAAGTGAAAAGGGAGTTCCCATCAGATGCTGGTGACAGGTCAAGTAAGGTGAAGACTGGACAGTGACTACGGGCTTAGCACCATGGAGGTCGCTGGTGACCTTGACATTTCAGGATGGGGAAGGTGGGCAAAGCATGAGTAGAAAAGGTTTAAGGGAGAATGGGAGGAGTTGGAACGGGTTGGGGATGGGGTGGAAATGGTTTCCTCTACAGGGGGTTTTTCTTGTGGTCTTCGGTGTGCTTATGGTCCGGTATATAAAGTACTCAGCCTGACACGAGTGCGCGCCAGATGGAAGCTGTGGACCGCAGTCCGGATGGGGTCAGTCAGACCAGGAGTTGTTTACCCGAGGGGGAAAAGTGGGGAGAGGCCGAGGATCAAAGAGGGAACTGGGTCCCCAGTCTTCACAGCCATGGCAGCCCCCTGGTCGCCCATGGACCTGATGGGATAGGTCGAGCTGCAGCAGCCTTGTGACCTGGGAGGCGAGGCAGAGGGTAGCCTGGCTGTGCCGACCCGCCGACCGACCGCCCCCTCTCGGCCTGCAGGACGCCGGCTGCTGGAGATGGGCGCCCGGTCCTCGAGGCAGCGGCTGCCGGCGGACCCGCCCATGGCCCTGGACGCGCTGCCCCCCGAGCTGCTCGTGCAGGTGCTGAGCCACGTGCCGCCGCGCGCCTTAGTGGCGCAGTGCCGCCTGGTGTGCCGCGCCTGGCGCGACGTGGTGGACGGGCCCACCGTGTGGCTGCTCCAGCTGGCCCGCGACCGCAGCGCCGAGGGCCGCGCACTCTACGCCGTGGCTCAGCGCTGCCTGCCCGACAGCGAGGACGACGAGGAGCTCCCGCTCTGCGCCCTGGCGCGCTACTGCCTGCGCTCCCCCTTCGGCCGCAACCTCATCTTCAACTCCTGCGGAGAGCGTGGGTGCCGGTGCCGGGGGCGGGGCGGGGCCGAGGAGACCCCGGGGAGGCGTGGGATGCCGGGCTCCGAAGAGGCGGGTCGGTGGGCGTGACCAGGGCTGTGGGCAGGGCCTGAGAGAGATGTAACCAATAGGCGAAGCAGCTGGAGGAGATGGGGGCGGGGCTTAGAGGCGCTGTGCCGGGAAGGAGACCTGGGGGCCGGGGCGGAGGGAGGAGCCAGGGGTGGGAGATGGCCGCATGCAGACGGGTGTGGGGGCGTGGAAACAGGATGGGTGGGCGGGGCGGGGCTGAGGGCAGGAGCCTGGGGCGGGCCCAGGGCGGAAGTCGAGTAGCCAGAGATGCTGAAGGTGGCAGGACAGGAGGGCGGGGCTGGGGAGAAGCTGAGTGGATAGGCAGGGCCGAGTGACGCGGCCGTGGTGTGGGACCAGGAATGCTGGATACCGGGAGGGGGCGTCAGAGTAGAAGAAGTCGGGGAGGTGGGTGGGGGTTGGAGCGCGGGAGGGAGGGACTGGTGGGCGGGACATCTTGGGTGGTGGCTGGGTCTCTGCTGGGCCAGCTGGCAGGCGAGTCATCTGTTCCACCCTATTGTATTCCACAGAGGGCTTCAAAGGCTGGGAGGTGGAGCACGGCGGGAACGGCTGGGCCGTGGAAAAGAACTTAACACTGGTGCCCGGGGCTCCTTCCCAGACCTGCTTCGTGACTTCTTTCGAGTGAGTGGCCCAAGTGAGTGGCCCCTGATCCCTGGGGCAAGTGCCTGGAAGAGAGGGAGGGACCCTACGCCACCGTCCTCATCCTCACCTTCACCTACCTTCACCCTCTCCTTCCTTCCTTCCTTCATTCATTCAAGCAACAAATATTTGCCAGGTACTAGGCACTGTTTACATGCCAGAAATACAAGGAAAAAATCAGGAAGATTAGCAACCTGTTCTTGTTTCATTTGCATTTTAGATGTAGAGTTCGGGGAGACATTAAACACAAGCAGCAAAATGACAACAATGCAACAAACATTTTAGAGGGGTTACTCTGTGCTAGACGATTTACGTATATTAATAACTTTTAGTTCTGGCAACAACCCTGTGCCATAGGTACTATTATTGTCCCCACTGTGTAATAGGAAACTTTGGCACAGAGAGTAACCAACATCTAATAAATGATTTGGCTCCAGAGCTTATGGTTGTGATAAATACGGTGAAGACACCAAAACAGTTTGGTTGGCCAGTTGCTTCTCTTTTATCCTCATACTTCTTACTCCTTCTCCTTGTCCCCTCCTCCTATAGGCAACCATTCTAATATGGCATTATCCGTCTCTCTAGTAGTTGCCAGTATATTAGGGGTGAAGTGATCTCACTGCTGTCTTAATTTGCATGTTTCTGTTTACTAATAATTAAGCATCTCTTCATGTGCCTGTTAGCTTTTTAAATTTCCTCTTTTGCAAATTACCTGTTCATATTTTCTATTAGGAGTGATGTCTTTTTCTTGTCGACATGCAAGAATTCCTTGTATATTCTAGATGTCCCTTGTCCATCTTGGAAATTGCAGAAATCTTCTACTAACTATCTGTATTAACTGTGTCCGTGTTGTTCTTTGTCGCGCAGAAATCTTTTGTTTTCATGTGATCAAATTCATCTTCCTCTCTTTGATTTTTTTACGTTAGAAATGTGTTCTTGAAATTTTGTTTAAAAAATCCTTCTCCACGCCTAGATTCTAGCGATATTCTCTTATATACTCTCTTCTAATAACCTCATAGCTTTTTATCTTTCACATTTAGGCTTTTAATCCACATTGAACGAGGTGTTAGGAAGGATCTAGATGTCCTTCCTCCATGTACGTTGAGCTAGTTTTCCCAACACTATCTCCTAAAGAATCCATCTCTGTCCAATCCCCGTAGAATGGTGGTGCCACCTCTACCATTTATGAAGTTCCCGTACATACCTAGGTCTGTTCTGTTTCCTTGGTTAACTTATTTGCCCTTCCACCCCTACTGCATTATTTCTATTTTTATGGCACATTCAAATTAGGGCAGAGGAACTGTTTGCAAAGGTGTAGGCTGGACCCCTGGACTAATAGTAGTGGGGGAAAGGGCATTACCACCCCAAAGGGTGGGGGTCGGAAGCAGTTACTGAAACAGGAAGACAGAGACGGCGGTGAGGAGAGGGTGCTGCAGAGCTGGGTCCTTTTGTTGAGGGACACGGCAGTGCCTTGGGAGGGACCTGGCAGGAAGAATACCAGGATTTTACTGTCTTCCCTCACTTCCGTCTTCTGCTGGAGCTTCCCACTGGCTGATCCAACAGGAAGCAGAGGGTAAGGGAGGCCGTCCACACACTTTAGGAAGCCCCAGTACTCCCTGCTTAGGCGTCTGGTATGTAGCCTCTGTTTGTACTCATGTCCTGGTCCCCACAAATATTAGGGGCAGGCTTGAGAGAGGTGGAGGGATCTGATGGGAGAGATGTATAACCCATCACGTGTCATCATGTCTAGTAGGCAAACCCTGAGGGCTGCTTTAGAAAGGGTTATCCAGGCAGGCTTCTTGGAGGAGGCGGTTTCTGGCACTTGAGTGTGAGGACTGTCTGCCCCACCCCCTGCCGTGTCCTCTTCCCAGATGGTGCTTCAAGAGGCAGCTTGTGGACCTGGTGATGGAGGGGCTATGGCAGGAGCTGCTCGACAGCGCCCAGATTGAGATCTGTGTGGCCGACTGGTGAGTGAGGAGTGGTGACCTGCCCCAGAACACTAGCAGTGGTGGCATCAGTTCTGCAGCAGGGACTCATTTCGAGCCCTTATCAACCCCACGGGTAGCTGCTGTTCCTGGGTACCCTTTGCAGTGAGGCGCAGAGGAAGTGATGCTCTCACAGTTCAGAGTCAGGGAGAGGTGGAGCCTTGGTGAGCCCAGACCGCCCACTCTGCAGGCCTGCCCAACCTCTTCCCAGCAGGTCCCAGGGGTTGTCCACATGGGGCCCCTGACTGGCTTCATACAGCTCTGAAACTAGACACCCTTCATCACCCCCAACTCAGCACTGGCCCTAAGGGTTTGTGGATGCCCAAGGCCTCCAAAGGATTGGGAGCACTGTGCCTTGAGAACTGAGGCTCAGTGGGGACACAGTAGGGACAGGGGCGCTGGCTGCTTCAGAGCCTGAGGGCTTAGGATGAACTCCTTCCTCCCTACAGCATTCAGGCTCTTGCTCCGCCACAGAAAATCCAGTGTCTTTCCTGGGGCTCCTCCCCAAGGTCATGCTCCTCCCTTGGGTAGTGGTTCCTTCCCAGAGCATCATCCCCCCCCCCCGCCCCCAACTAGTCTCCAGAATCCACCCGGCGACCACTCAGGCTCCTCCCCCATGCTCTGGCTCCACCCCAGACTACCCAGGCCCCTCCCCCAGAGGTTCCTAGGCGGGGACCTCTCCAAATGCGGTGCAGGTGTGCATGCAGGACCCTCATCGAGGTACAGGGAGGCCCAGCCCTCAGCCTCCCGCCCCCCCAACCCAGAGAGCTGGCGGAGTGGCGGGGCTTGGAGGCTCACTGCCGCCTGGCAGGTGGGGTGCCCGAGAGAACTGCGGCTGCGTCTACCGGCTGCGGGTCCGCCTCCTGGACGTGTACGAAAACGAAGTGGTCAAGTTCTCGGCGTCACCCAACCCGGTCCTTCAGTGGACTGAGAGGGGCTGCCGACAGGTGAGTCCACACTGCCTTCCAGCTCGGCCCTGACCTGCTCCAGGGCACACACACCCCACCTCTCACCTGCTCAGTCTCCCTTCTCAGCTCTTATCTCGCTAGATTGTCTATAATAATGACATCTACAAGTTACTGAGCCCTTGTGACACAGGCCCCACACGATGTGCCCATTACCTCCCCACCCCAACTCTAACTTCTCCCCTCACTCTGCTCCAGGCATGCTCCCACTGCAGGGCCCTTGCACTGGCTGTCCAGAACACTCTCCCTCCAGAGCCCCGCATGGCTCCCTCCTTTCCTTCAGGTCTCTGCCCAAACCTCAGCTCAGTGGGGCCTCTGCTTACTGCTCACCTCACTCACCCATTTCTGCTACCCTCCCGGCAGGATGTCCTTGGCCCCTTCCCCACATCCTGCCTCAGTGTGGGGGCCCTACTGGAATGTCCTCTTCACCAGGGCAGGGGGTTTTGCCGTTTTATCGCAGCTGTCATCCCCAGCACCTAGAGCAGGGCCTGGCGCCGACTAGTCCTTGGGGAGTATCTGTTGAGGTGAAGGAAGAGAAGGCGCCCACAGGCCCTCACCCTCTCGCTGCCCCCCGCAGGTCTCCCACGTCTTCACCAACTTCGGCAAGGGCATCCGCTACGTGTCTTTTGAGCAGTACGGGAGAGACACACGTTCTTGGGTGGGGCACTATGGCGCGCTTGTGACCCACTCCAGCGTGAGGGTCAGGATCCGTCTGTCCTAGCGACCGGCCTGGACGGGCCTTCCAGGACGCACTGCCATCTGCCAGACCTTGTCATTCAAGAGCGGCTTTGCAGCCGGGAACCAGAGGATGCCCAGGGACAGTGGCCATCCCACATGGCCTGTTCGCAGCACACCTCCCAGGAACCCCACTTGCTGCTGCTTCAGCGTGGTGGCGCTCACGCCATGTGACAAACCAGGGACCCCACCAGGCTGTTCACAGCTTCCTCGGCTCCCCAGGTGGGCGGGTCAAGAAATAACTCAGACACATGTGGTTAGCGGTTTGCCTGCAAATTGTCTCCTCCCACGTGGTCGTCAGTCCGTACATGGAGTCGAGAAACAAAAGCCAGCCCAGATGACAGTGGAGGGGACAGCTGCCGACAGGGGGCGCAGTGACTCTTGCCGGCTTGTCTGGGGGCAAGCTGATCACTGGCAAGGAGCAGAGGTCAGTTGGGGCAGTCTGTCCCTGAGACAGACAGGGGCATGAAAGGAAGCCTTTTCTGTTGTTTGGGGGAGTCTGGGATTCCGCCGCGGGGCCGTGTAAGCGGCCGACCCTGTGCGACAGACAGCACCTGCGCTGCCCGCCGGCTCCTCCTCTCCTGCTGCTGCTCCCTTCAGAATTCGAGTCCAGGCTCCGCCCCCACCTCCTGCCAGGGAACGCCTCCTTTCCTCCAGACCCCCTGGAGCCAGGCGTGCCAAGAGGGAAAGCTCTCCCAGCTCCTGTCCCCACCCACTCCCACCTGCTGGCGTTTCTCCCGGATTCCCAGCTGGGCATGGCCAACAAACCAGCTCAATAAAATTGGTGCTAAATAAGACGAGATGGGTGACTTTTGCCTGTAATCGATGCATTTGTCTGCCCCAGCGCTGATCTCAAAAGACCTTCATGGAACTTCAGGAGGGAGTGTGCTGAGTGCTGTGCAGGAGACGGCTTCCAGAACCGAGACAGCTATGGTGCATGGTTCTCAGTGATGCCCCCAGCTCCTTGCGGGCAGGTACCCACACCAATGCCATTTAGTCAAGGCTCAGAGCCTAAACGACCTGCTCAAGATCACCCAGCAGTAAGGAGGCGATGCAGGGCTTGGACCAGAGTTGGGCTCCAGAGCCCAGCGATACAAGCTCGGTTCCCTATTCTTAAAATCCAATGTGATCGTGTGAGGTCAGTATTCCTATCAATGCCATTTTCCAAGGGAGGAAACTGAGGCCCAGTGGGGGAACCAATATGGCCAGGCCACAGAGCAGTTAAGCGGTAGAGCCAGGATTTGAACCCAGGTGTGTGTGAGTCTGATAACAACAGCACACCCGCTTTGATCCTTTCTCCACCCCTTCAATATCAACATTACAATTGCCGGGCGGGTGGCTCACGCCTGTAATCCTAGCACTCTGGGAGGCCGAGGCAGGCGGATCGTTTGAGCTCAGGAGTTCGAGACCAGCCTGAGCAAGAGCGAGACCCCGTCTCTACTAAAAATAGAAAGAAATTAGCTGGACAACTAAAAATATATAGAAAAAACTAGCGGGGCATGGTGGCGCATGCCTGTAGTCCCAGCTACTCGGGAGTCTGAGGTTGCTGTGAGCTAGGATGACGCCACGGCACTCTAGCCCAGGCAATAGAGTGAGAATCTGTCTCAAAAAAAAAAAAAAAAAAAAATTACAAGTGCCACCGTTTTTCAGATGACCAAGCTTGAGGGCAGGGCTGATGTGTCCAGACCCCACAGCCTGCAGGGCAGGGAACTGGGCCTCAGCGCCGCCTAACTCCAAAGCCTAAAATAGAGCATCAAATTTAATCTTCACCAAACAGAACAAAGGAGATACTGCAAATAGACATATTTCTGCAGGAGGAACTGAAGACCAAGGGGGGTGTCAGCTGCCACAGCCACACTGAGGGCGAACACTGGGGACAAGGGGATTCACATCAACTGTGGGGATCTGTGTTTATTACAACCCCTTCCCAGCAGATGACGGTACGGCCTCTTGTCCCAGCAGAAAAGATCCCTCATGCCAACGCTCTAAACACAGAAGCCAAGGGTGTTGACAGAAGGCGCGTTTCTCACCCCCAGGACTCCGATGGGCTACTGGTGGCCCTGACGGAGGAGGCAGAGCCAGGATTTGGACCCAGGGGTGGCTGCCTCTAGGGCCAAGACAGCCAGCTTCCAAGAATCCTGCTGGAGCCCGGAGAGAAAGGTTCTTGTCCTGCGGGGCTGCCCCAGCCACTGTGCCCCCCGGCAGTCACTTCCTCTTCTGCACGTGGCCACAGTCGTACTTGCCACGCACAACAGTGAGCTTGACACCCGGCAGGTCCTGGGTGCGGCCACCCTGCACGAGGACAACATGGTGCTCCTGCAGGGTGTGGCCCTCGCCGGGGATGAAGCAGACGACCTCGCGGCCTGTGCTGAGCCGCACGCGGCAGCACTTGCGGTTGGCCGAGTTGGGCTTCTTGGGCTTGCGGATGAACGTGCGCAGAACCACGCCCTTCAGCTGCGGCCTGCCCTCAGTGGGGCCCAGACTCCGAGGTGGCCGCTTTGGACGCCCCAGGCGATGCATCTGGTTCAGGGTAGCCATGGAGCGGGTGGCCCAGAGCCGGGGAGCCAGGGGTAGGGCTGGAGAGACAAAGCCGGGAGGTGGAAGGGGGTTATCCCAGCAAACAGACAAGAGTACTAGCTAGTCAGTTCTGGTGTTCTAGGCATTGTTGCAATACAGCTAGGGGTATTTACAGACAACAGGAATAACAGCTAACATTTATTGAGCAACCACCACGTGTAAGGTTTTGTTTGAAGCATTTTACACGAATTAACTCATTTTATTCTTCAAGGAAGGCGTTAATTTTAATGCTGTTGAAAATAATAATGAAAGTGAGCAGGAGCACGTAGACTGCATCTCGTGCCATTCTATGCATCCTACGTATATCAACTCCTGCCATCTCCATGGCAACCCTGTGCGGTGCTCCTGGGAGGAGTCACTCCTTCTCAAACCCACATCCAACCTGTGAGCAGATCTTGTCAGCTCAAGCTTCAATGTTAATCAGAATCCACCTCCTCTCCCTCTGTCCCTCCTCCACTCTGCCCAACTTAGTCCTGTCCCCATCCTTGTCTCCTGCTGGGCTATCGCACCCTCCTCCTCCCCCAAGGTCTCCCGGCTCCTGCGGTCTGTCCCCCACACGCAGCCAGAGGGAGACTCTGAACACCTGAGTCAGGTCACATCCCTCCCAGGGCTCGTCACACTAAGGGTGAGGAATAAAGCTCTCCCATGGGCGGGCGCCGTGGCTCACGCCTGTAATCCTAGCACTCTGGGAGGCCGAGGCGGGTAGATCGCTCAAGGTCAGGAGTTTGAGACCAGCCTGAGCAAGAGCGAGACCCCGTCTCTACTAAAAATAGAAAGAAATTAGCTGGACAACTAAAAATATATATAGAAAAAAAGTTAGCTGGGCATGGTGGCGCGTGCCTGCATTCCCAGCTACTCGGGAGGCTGAGGCAGGAGGATCGCTTGAGCCCAGGAGTTTGAGGTTGCTGTGAACTAGGCTGACGCCACGGCACTCTAGCCTGGGCAACA
>CAUYSK010089523.1:0-24974 GCA_963575035.1 Avahi laniger
TAGGCTCCAAAAATGCCATTCAACTAGCTTCTATCTCTAGCAAGCATAATATCTTGGTTCTCATCTTTACTATTCATTTCTTTTTTAAACTTCTCTTGACCTAGGTGAGGAAGAGTTATGCTACTTATTTAGAGATCCACAAAACCATCATCACTGTCTTCTCTCTAGCCATCTAAACTATCTTTTAAGAAGTATAAAGCCTACTCTTTACCTGTCACACAAGCTTTCCTTCAATTTAGCAGTGAGTACTGAAGGGGAGACAAATAGATCTAATAAATGTACAGAAAAAAAAGGAAATCAGAGTAACAAATAATAAAACTTCTGTTGAAGAGCAAGCCAGTTGCAACATCAGAAAGTTCTACTTTTTCAGATTTTCTGCTTGTTTTTACCAAGTTTTTCTGGCTCCCCATTTTTTGAACATCAGCAGGGAGTAGCAAAAATGAACCCCAATTCTCAGGATTCTACATCTAAAGTTCTTTCCTGTTTTTAAAGTATTTATAAATTGTACAACCAATAATTTCCATTTTAAAGTTTTTTTAGAAACTTTCAATGTTACTGCTAGGTTAAACGGATTAAATAGCATTGGCTCCTTCACAACCAAAATAAGTACTAATTCATCATTCAAATAAATAAAATGGCCATTAACAAAATTTATTAAGTGCTTACCACATATGAGGTAAGTTCCTAGAATATGTATGAAGAAAACTTTAAAATGTTAACTAGGGACATAAAGAAGACTTGAACAACTAGAAAGACATATACTGTTTGCAGATAAGAAAATTCAATACATTAAACTTTTCAGTTCTATTTAAATTAATTTGATCATCACCAAAATAATCCTGATCAGAATATTACCAAGATTTTTTTTTTAAGTTGAAAAAAATGAGGTTTTCTGGAAAAATAACCTTAGGATCCATGGAGAAAGGGGGAAGAGTATTCCAAGCTAGGAAAATGAGTGGACCAAATTTTAGGGCAGCAATTTGGAAAGGATGTTCAGGAGATGCTAAGTCTGTTTGCATGAAGTCCAGAGATCATATAGGACAGAGGAGGAAGATTAGATTATAAAGACAGGGTGAACCCAGCCTAGGAGGAACTTCTGACTCTAAACTAAGTGTGGGGACTTTCTTCCAAAGGAGACTAATTTAAGGGTTTTGAGCCGGGGAATTACAGTTATAAGGAACTACTTAAGATCAGTCTAGCAGTAGCGTACATGATGGGTTAGAAAGGGAAGGGACTCTGAGCAAGGAGAACAATTAGAAAGCTATCGAAATAATCTGTGCATGAAATGGTAAGGGCCCAGAATAAAATAATATCCTTTATAAATGGAAGGACCTTAAGATTATCTGTGTAGCGGTTTTTAAGCTTTTTTTTTTTTTTTTTAAGAAAAACCATAAGCTATGGCAAGAAATGTGTTTTACACACATGCACACATACTCACACACAAGTTCAACAAAACAATATTTGGCTTTACTATTTATGATGACATTTGACATTTTTAGCTCTATTCTTTTTAAATTTTAGAAAATGCTGGTGGGAACACATTCTATTTATTTTAAGATTTTCTAATAGGTTGTGATCTGCTGTTTGTAAAACATGGTCTAGTGCAGCACCTTCACTTTCCAAAAGAGAAACTGCAGGTTTCACTTCTAGTGATCAGAGACAAGGCCTATGAACTCTCAATACATCACATACAGTTAAGATGCTACCGTGGTCGATGCAGATAACCAGGAACAGATTTGAGAGAGATTTGAGAGGAGGAATAAACAGGACAAAGTGACTGGCCATGGAAAATTAAAGTCAACTGAGGTTTTGTTCCTGGTTAATTGGGTAGATTTGCCATAGAATTACAGGCATCTGAAAAAGGAACTGTCTTGGGAGAAAGATAATGAGTTCACATTAAGGTTAAGAGGGCATAAGGAGAGTCAAACTGTCCGGCAGGCAGGGAAAACTGTAAGACCTAGTATTGAAATGAAAAACCTTGTAGGTTATCTATTTGGGGATGATTAGATGGTATTCAATATAATGAATGTGCATTGAATATCTCTCCTATTCATGATCCTATTATAGGTGCTAGGGATTCCAAGATGAATAAAATCAAGTCTCAATATATGAGAAATTCTTATTCAATATTTTGCTGATATTATTAATATTATACTTCCTTGGAATTAAACCATTATTGTTGGCAAAAAAAATTAATATAATTTATTTTCAAGACCTTTAAAATTTTTAACCTTCTACAGTTTGATCCAATGCCTTTACCCAGACCTTTACATCAACGCGCATTGTTTTTTCAGTAATGTATATGGGTGTGGGTGTGGACGTGAGTGTGGTTGTGGAGTGTCTTTTCTTTTGACATCCACCAATATTCTTTAAGGTGGCAAGTTGCCTCTTCCCAAATTACCTCTGAAAAGAAACAGCTTCTGACAGACAAGTGAGCAGCTGGGTGGCAGCTTACAGTAACTCTGTTATTTTGCACTGATATAGCATTTTAATATAAATGGATGAAATGCAGTCTGAGAATAGTCATTCATCTCAAATAAACTCCACAAAGCTGGTTAGCACTTCAGTGGTTATTTTTAGGGGTTGACTTCTTTCTAGGTGCTTCCCTTTCTTTACTAATAACGTCGGTGATTTTCACACTGACCATTCGAGGGAGGAGGAAGCAGTGCCAAAACCAAGGCTCAAGCATTACAGCAGTTGAGGAAAAAAGTCTGCAGCAGAACCTCAAGAGAATCCAGGATCCCTCATACTGCCCAAAACCTCTTTGGTCTCTTTTCTATTTTACCCAAATTACTTAGAGTTTAATCCTTAGAAAAAATAAGACAGAGAAGCTTGGTGACCATCACAGAGTCAAAATTTAAATCGTTAGCAGTGATTACATATCATTGTAGTTCTGGGTTTTATTCTAAGTCTAAGTTTGTATAGTCTTCGAATCTAAAAAGTGAATATGCTGTTTCCTAACGTATCAACCTTCTAGACCATTGGAGACATTTGCTAGCCATCTATCTGCTCTACTGAGGAACCTGTGCCTTATCTCACATTCCTCAATGAGTCACTCTTGCTAACTAACCACCATGGTGAACAGTCAACTCATTTTAAGTTCCTCCAACTAATGACCAAAGCACACAGCTCACTCTTGCTACCCGGTGTACCTAACACAAATGGGCATCCCAGATAATTTATTTTTTGATATGGACTTCTTTTTTTAAAAAACAAATAATAAAATTCAATATATCCTGCTTTATTTGAGCTTTCTCTCTTTCTGTATTTTTTTATTTCAAAAAATTTAGGGGCACAAGTCTTTTTTGTTGCATGGATAAATTGTATCATGCTGAAGTCAGGACTTTCAGTGTACCAGTCATCAGAATAGTGTACATTGGACTCAACAGGTAGATTTTTTTATCCCTCACCTCCCTGCCACCCTCCTCCCTTCTTAGTTTGTAATGTCTATGACAACTTTTTATGACCACTTATAACCTTTGTTTATCTCCCACATGTAAGTGAGAACATGTGATATCTGTTTTTCCATTCCTGAAATACTTCACTTAGGATAATGGTTTCCAGTTCAACCCAAGTGGCTACAAAAGACATTATTTCATTTCTTTTTATGGCTGAGTAGTACTCCACAGCATATATATACCACATTTTCTTTATCCACTCATTAGTTGATGGATACTTAGGTTAGTTCTGTATCTTCACAATTGTGAGCTGTGCTGTGATAAACATTCGAGTACAGATGTCTTTTTAATAAAATGATTTCTTTTCCTTTGAGTAGATACCCAGTAGTGGGATTGCTGAATTGAATGATAGGTCTACTTTTAGTTATTTGAGGAATCTCTATACTGCTTTCCATAGTGGTTTTACAAGTTTACATTTCCACCAACAGTGTATAAACATTCCCTTTTCACCATATTTATTGTTTTTTGACTTTTTAATAACAGGTATTCTGACAGGGATAAGGTGGTATTTCATGGTGGTTTTAATTTACATTTCCCTGATAATTAGTGACATTGAGCATTTTTTCATATGTTTCTTGGCCACGAGTTAGAGGATTGTGCCACAGGAAAAAAGAAAGAAGACAGAGAGAGGCGAGAGAGATAGAGAGAGTGGTAATTCAGTAAGCCAGGATATTTTGATAAGGTTGCATCATATAATTTTTGTGTCTATATAGGTAACGAACAACAAATATTTTAATCCTGTTTCATACTTGGGAGTTACTTCATCCTTGATGAGGTGAGACTCAGTGAAGCATGAGATTAGAGATGGAATGAGATTTCTAATGAGGTTCTAGGATGTAAAAAGATCTGATATCAATAATACTTTAATGTTTTTTTAAATACAAGTTTTATGACTGAGTTTTCCAAGCTACATCAAAATGCCGTATATCAAAGAGACTAAATAAAATAGCTGTTCCAAAATATCTTTTGTGTCAAAATGGCCAACTTAAAGAAACTTATCACCTAATGTAGTATAGTGGTTCACCTCCCAAGAATCATTTGGCAATGTCTGGAGAGATTTTAGATTGTTACATCTAGAAAGAGAGATGTTTCCTACTGGTATCTATCTAGTAGGTAGAGACCAGAGATGCTGCTAAAAACATTCTAGGATGCACAGAATAGCTGTCCGTACTCCCCAAAAGTGTCAATAGGCAAGGAAATCTTGAGTTAGAGTATGAAAGGTTAGAGGACTAAGAGATTGGCTGACATTTTTGAGACAGTATAGTGTCAAAACAGAGGAGAGAGCAACGTAACTAGAGTTCTATTCTAAATGCTGCTTTTATATTCATTTTAGTTTTCCATGTATAATGAACAATTTATCTTGCCTCATAAAGTTTCCTATTGAATTCTCATCTACCTTCTGACTCTGACCCTGGCCTATTCAACCCACTTCTGGGAATTTATCTTATGGAAATAATCTGAAAGAAAGACATGGTCATCAGCATGTTCTTTGCAGTGTTATTTATAACCTAAAATTTACCCCTACAGAAAGATAAATTGATTTAAAGGTCATAATGCAGCATTTGAGAGAACAACGTAGGCAGACCTGAAATTTGGGAGCCAGGTCAAAGCAGATGATGTGAATTTGGAGTACGCATTCACGTTGCCCTAAGATACCATATATTTATCTCCCCAAACAAAATTTCTGATTTCTTACCTGTCTGGCTCTGGCTGGCAAAAGACTCCACTTCAATTATTATTGTTGGTTCCCAACCCCTTGTTCCCTTCAATGTAGTTATAAAAAAGTCCCAATAGATATATCAGGACTTATAATAAAATAAGTCTAGCTTATTTTGGGCTAGAAAACTTGGGACAGACCAAGCTCTTACTTTGAGGGAGTCTGTATCTTTAGTGTTTCTTCTTTTGCTTATTTTATTATGTGATGCTGTTTTTGAGGCCTGAGACTCACAAGATAAATGCATTCAGAGATGCCCTCTCAGACTTCATCCTGTCTGCCCAGAGTGGGCCAGGGAGGGGTGCTACCTGGATTTAGAAATTGAGCCATGACACTCCTGTCTGCTTTGAGGTGCTTCAACTGCCTTCTTGTTACAGACCCTGCTCTGCCTGCTTTCCTTCCCCAAACGTCTTTTCTTTGTGAGCCCGAAATACTCAAACTCCTTTATTCCCCATTTCTTTTAAGGACAAGAAAGACAGACACTCCATAAAGCTCTTTCCTTGATTTGGCAACAAATAAAAAAAAAGGAGAAACTCATAATTACTACTTTCTTTCTTATTAGCTCACTTTTTACATTAACAGGGTGTGCATAGTAATTAAAGATATGGAAGAATAGGTGAAAACCATAAGGAAGAAAAATTAGAGGGTGGACAGCACAGACTTGAAAGTTGAAGATACTTTGCTTCTAGTGAATGTTAATAGGAAGAGAAGTCAATGTGAACATAGAAAATTATAATCAGAGTCATGGGATAATATTCAGAAAAGGAGATATTGGTTATGATCAAATCTTCCAGCAATTCCAGAAAGATGAAGGGTGACAAAGTCTGATGCATGATTTGAGTTTGATCACTAAGAGATCATCAAGACTATGAAATCTTCAAGAGTGCAATTTTAGGAGCAACTTAATAAAATTTAAGTTGAGTATACATAGGATTAGGGGATAATAGGTATATAAAAATGAGGGCAGTTAGATCAGTTTGTTTTAGAATCTGGCAGTAGAAGAAAGTTAAAAACAACCTGTCTATGAGGGACAGGAAAGCATAAGCCAGAATTTATTAGATTACTAAATCTATACATAAATTTGTAAGCAAAAATAGGGGGTTCCACTGGCTATGAGGAGCTTGAAGACAAGGCAGAGATGAGACCACTGATGGGGGAGAAACCGAGCAAAAGGGAATGAGATTAAGGGCGCAGGTGGAGAGAGTAACCTTTGTAAGGAGGGGGGACAAGTCTTTGAGACTAAAGAGAGGCGGTATATCAAGATATTTTTAAGTGAAACAGTTGGAAAATGAGAAAGATTCCCCTCTAATAATCTCTACTGCTTTAGGAGAGTGTGAGGAGGGTCCCTGTTAGAGACAATTATCCAGCTTAGGGACTTGATTCAGAGACAGACGATTTGCAGAGATATTTTCCCCAAATTAAAAGTTTAGTATAGTTCATTAAAATAAAATAACAATGAAGCAAGCTTAGCTCACTGTTAATTTTTTGTTTATATGCAAATTCATATCTACCACCTAACCTTGTAAATGTCAAGACACGCTCATATAAAATCATTCTTTTTAAAAAATGAATTATGATCACATCCAGAAGTGCAACCCATGTATCAACCTAGACCGACACAATTGTTTTTATTTCTAATAAGGGCCTTCATTTACTTAAAATGTCGCTCCCTAGACATTCTATTTCTCTTTTAAACACGTAAGACCGTTGCTGTAAAAAAAGGAAATTACACTGAATCAAAAGCCAGTGAAAGTATTAGCTGAAAACTTGATAGGGCTACATAGGATCTTAATCTTGAAAATGTAGTAAAATTTGACTCCATCATAATAACCACAAGAGGCAGATCAATATGACGGAGTTAAGGTCTGTTCTATAAATCACTACTTGGTGAATGAATTAGAAAAAAGATAAGCTATAACCAAAATGGTGAGGAGTGAGACGTGAACACTGCTCTCTGGAATTAAGTTTCAATAAAGTTCAGCTAGGGGCTGCAGTGATGGAGAATTATGTGTTGTGCACTGTTGGCCAAGGGTTCATCCACTGACAAAGTAACCCAGACATGGGATCTTGGGTTTGGAAGGCGAAGTTCTCACTTTTTAAATAAAATAACAACAAAAATGGAAAACTTCATAAACTTCACAAACATAAACTGAAGTTGCATATGTCACTATGAGGTGCGAAGTTTGCTAAGTGGCATTTATGTATTTATGATGTAAGCGCTGTGCATGGGTGGATGATTTTTGGTGTCTAAATAGTTCAATTCAACTAAAGAGCTTTTATTTAGCATTGACTACATACAAAGTACTGCCTAAAAATTGCAAGTAATTCAAAGATGAAAGAGATTGGTCCCTGGCCTCCAAATGCTTAGAGTGTTGTGGGTAGAATTATTTACATATATTTTTAAAAATTGTGCAAAGGACTCTGTTGAGCATTACTGTGAAGTTTCAAATAAAATTCTATTGAAATGGGAGAGGAAATGTTTATATTCTTATGTGCTTTATAAAAACAAATTGTTTTAAAATAATTTTTTCTCTGTTATTTCTGCATTATTATAAATTAGCACAGTACTTGACTGAGGCATATTAAGTATTAAATAAATATTTGATTAAATAAAAATTGAGAGAAGAGTATTAAAAGTTTTAAGAGAGAAAGTAGGATTCATTAATTTAATAAAAATAGTTATGGATAACTTTCTATGAGAGAGACACATAACACTTGACAAGATAGTCATATGGTCATAGCCCTTGTCCTGATGAAGCTTCTAGTCTGTCAGAATTTGACTGTTGAAGGCTTCCAACAAATTTGAACCATGTAACACAATGAGAGTTTGGAGTTTAAAGATGAATGACTGATCAAAACTATGACTATTAAATTAAGCAAGGGAAGAAAAAATGCTTCAAAAATATTTCAAGTGTGGCAGAAACAGTTCTGCAATTCAGTGTGAAGCCTCTGTATAAGACTCAGCCTTGTTACATGATAGTTAAAGAGTCAAGCATCTTCCTGGAGAAAGGACAAAATATATCTAAGGACAAAAATGTATCTAAGGGAAAGAATAAAATCTTGTTTATGCTTCGCTCATATTGTCAAAATTTAAAACTGAGCTGTCCATGGATACCAGCCAATGTTCATTTCCTTTTGAAGAAGTCTGATTTTATGACTCAGAGGTGGAAAAGCAAAAGATACAAAGTAGATGAGGTTGACTGAAGCATAGAGTTTAAGAGTGAAAATGTGGAAATGCAAGAACAAGAGAAAACTTAAGAGATTGACTTGGGTGAGATCATGGAAGGCTCTAAATGCCATGCTAAGGAGTTTGCACTGGATCTAGTGCCCAGTAAGAGACAAAGCTTTTTGAACAGGAAAATGTGTTGACAACAGTGGGAAGATTAGTCTGTAATTCTTGGAAGGATGGACTGGAAAGGGAGGTAAGTCAGAATCATTTAGTACCATTCTGGAACCCCAAAAGTGCACAGTCTATGAGTATATTGGCTATCTGATTTGTTCACAGCTCTGGGTACTGTGTAGTATGCGGTAAATAGTTGTTGAATTAATGAAATGGCCATGTTTCTCTTATTGGGAAAGTCTATAGTTGCCAATTTTATGTTTATAACAAGACTCATTGATTAAGAGTTTTACAATTTATGTACTAACAATGTTTTCGATTTAGAATGCCTTGGGAAATTTCAAGTCTATTTATAATCACTGATGTCAGGAGAAGAACAAAAAGCTAATTTACAATTCATTATTCAGCCATTATTCTACCCCATGGGTGGGACTAATGAACATTAGGTTATAGGCAGCAAGCATGTTGATAAGGGAAAGAATAGCACGTCCAAGAGGGGAGTTATGGCTCAGCACTGTTATCAGGCTCAAAAAATAGAGACTTTCAAAATAATTCAGTACACTGAGTTGCTGTTGAAATAGGAGAAATCGTATGTGTTCTAATTTTTTTTTTGATAGATTAAGTAATCTTTTTAAGTATGCTTCTGTTTCATGTGTTCGAGTTTATGTCCTGGGTAGACCTGTAGCTTCTAGATGGTGTCAGAATGTCTTCCATGTTTCTGTACAAAATGCATAGTATAAATATAAATGTTTATATTACACAAAAGCATTTATTATTAATGTATAAAATACCAAAGCACTCCCTGTGAAAATTCAAAATCTTGGACAATCTTTGTTTCCTCTAGATAGAAAGGCCATATTGATTTCATTATTATGTATTTTATATAAATGAAATCCAATTTCAGGAAAACACAAGAAAAGTAGCTTACATTTATTAAATGCCTAACATGTGCCAGGCCCTGGTATAAGTTGCTTATGTGGAAGAATGCATTTATTTCTCACATCAACCTATAAAGTAGATGCTATCTTATTTCTGTTTTATAGATGAAGGAACTGATACAAGGAGACATTATGTGAATTATCCCAGAGGATACAACTACTAAAAATAGTGAGGAAGAATTTGAACAGTCTCATTTTAGAACACATACTCTAAACCCGGGGTCAGAATTTTTTTTTTTTTTGTAATGGGCCAGATAGTAAATATTTTAGGCTTTGCAGGCCATACGGTCTCTGTCACAATTACTCAATTCTGCCATTTAGCACAACACAGCCATAGACAATATGTAAATGAATGAGCATGGCTGTGTTCCAATAAAACTTTATTTATGGACACTAAAATTTGAATTTCATATAATTTTCATGTGTCACAAAATAGTATTCTTCGTTTGATTTTTTTTCCCCAACCATCTAAAAATGTAAAAATCATTCTTAGTTTGTGGGCCACACAAAAATGGGAAGAGGGGCTCTGATTTTGGCCCACGGGCTATAGTTTGCTGATCCCTGTTCTAGACCACTATGTTATTTAGCCTCTGGGAAAGGAATGCAGAACCACCTAAGAAGTCATTTAAACTCTGATAGGAATCTAAGCCACTTAGACTCCAAAGGAATTGTAGTTTTTATTTTTCTGCTGAACTGAGGAAGAACATAAGGACCTGCAAGTGAAGGATTTGCCCCAGGAAAGATTGTTTCTTGAAGACATGGCTTCTTCCTGGGATTTAATAAAACAGGGATCACAGAAGAGAGGTACCAACGCTCTAGACCAGTGATAAGTAGAACAAGAGTTGGCAAATCATGGGAGGGGAAAATCTGGCTTGCTGCCTTTTTTTGTAGTGTCTATGGGCACTACTCTCACCAGACTAGCACTGACTGTCATGGAGACCAAGAGCCAGAGGGAGGCAGTGGGCAGGAAGCTCCCTTCCCATTCTTCTTTCACACCCAGAAACTGCCTCCCCAGTCCCACCTTGCCACTGCCCAAGGCCAGTTCTGGCTGCCACCTACACGAAGGGACTCTCCTGTTGGCAAATGGTGGGCACCAAATAGTAGAATCTTTGTCCAGTAAATCGCCTCACCCCTGGGTAGCTGCCCAAGTTGAAATGGTCACATTGGATTGGGTGTCTGGGGCAGACAGTGAAATGGAGTAAAGCAACCACTTACTCCACTGACTGCCAGGCCCCTCCCTGTTGGTCCAGTCCATCATTGCCCTCGGAAAGTCTTCTTTAGATAGCAACTGGCCACAAAGCATCCCCATTTCCAGGAATATCCACCCCAGGCAAATAGGGTGGGCTGGTCAGGGTTTTCTCTATTGTTGTGTAAGTAGATGCATTATACCCTCAGTTTTGCCTCTTGGTCTACAAAGTCTAAAATATTTACTATCTACCCTCCCCTTGTCCCCCCATAAACTGCTGACATTTGCCCTAGATCTTTGCAGAGACTACAGAAACAAAGAGGAGGAAGAAGAGGAAGAGGAAGTTGTTTTGAACTAAAAGATGTAAAATTTGGCAACAATTTAGCCCATTCAGTATTTCACTTGATAGAAGAAAAACAACTGAAGCTTAAGTAAAATATGTGCCGAGAATGAGATGGGACTGATAGTTTTTCTCAACAATCATTGTGTGACAACAGCATTGTCTTTCAAAATGGCACCCTCGGGAAGTTTTTCACGTAATTTAACAATGACGATATGGCTCCAAAACATTTTGACACTCTTCTTTTGGAGTTGCCTTCTGAATTTACAAGTTGCAGAAGATAATCTCTGAGAGGAATGTCATGTAGAATTTTAGAATTGAAAGGGCATTTGAAGAAAAAATTAATCTTGTTCTTTGCCTAATTGAATAGGACTGATGATTAACAGCAGCAATAATAAATTACCAAATACGTCATTCATTTGGCCCTAACTGATATACCTTAAATATATAAGAAAATAGATTCTAAAAAAAAAAGGGCGCATTTGAGAATTGAGAACAGCCTCATTGTTGTATAGTCACATACTATAAAAAGGTTAGTTCTTTGACCAAAAAGGTTAGTTCCCAGTTGATTATCCTTTCTAGTAGAAAAACTTGCTAAGTTTGATTCTTTTCTAAATTAATTCATTATTCAAAGATTAAAGACATGTTTCCATCAAGGATAGTGAAAATAATAAAAGCACATGATATGAAGGCCATTTTATAAATAGGAAATAAAAATGTTCTGAGTGAAAAAAATAATGATTATTTTTTAGTAGTGGTCAAGAAATTGGCTATATATATTCTGGTGGGTTTTTCTCTAAAAATGTTATATTACTCTATGACCACCATAGTGCCTGTAGTTTCTTAATAGTAAAATAAAATTTTTGGAGTTTACTAATTTTTAATTACAAAATAATGTCTATCTTAATTCATGTTTTCTCTGAATATTCTACATTGCCTGATAAAATATATATTTTAAAGTAAACATATCAGAGTCACACCAGAATATTTTGTCTGAAGTATAAATCAAATTGATTTTTTAATAAAGATAGACCAAAAAAAGGAATGTCATTATGATCATTTTATTATTATAGGAAATAATAATTCTTCTTAGGAAAAGATAAGGACATTACTTCTTTCCACCACCAGGATGACAGCTAGATTTTTTTTTTTTTAAATTTCACAGAGATGTGCCACAGAGAGCAACCAAATATAACAACTCCTTTTCACAACCATGTGGAAGCAACTTGCTTCCTGCCATTTCTCTTTCTTGTGATATTCTGAAGTGAAAATGAAATACAGATACTATCAAACTGTGGCTATGACAGATAAAAAAAAAAGCTACTTCTGTTTTACTGAAGTGCATTTGTTTTCCTCCTTCATTCTGCAGGAAGCATCACAAACCCACAGAGTCCCTGAGAGATGGATTTTACTGGGAGGCGGAATGCTAACTTTGCTCAAAGATGTGTAAATGCCACGTGCCCAGATGGTCCTTTTGCCTATTCATAGGGAGAGGCTCAGAAACACACATGCATCTTTCTGTGGTCAGTCATAACAGATTTGTTCTAAATAAGCCACACTGTTTTGCAAGATGGCAGGGAACTGTCAGGCTGTATTTTAAGCACAAATGTTTCTGCCAGACAGACACAGCATATACCATGTGCTTCAGAAACACACACACACGCGGCATTAATCTGAGGACAGAATATGGACCTGTGTTGTCATTTCGCCGCTCAGATCAATAAGCCCACATTTCAGTTCCTGCAAGGACCTTCGATTGACTCGGATTTCATGGCAATCACCAAATATATAGATAGGGAAAAATAAGTAGTTAGGTATACATATAGATAGATGGACAGATATTTCTTCTTGCCTTTCACATATTTGCCAAGCCTGATCCTGCATATTGCCCCTGAAGGGGTCATTGTGTTGGGGAGAACTAGTAGTCTCTTACTCAACTTATTTTTCCATTAAGAGTTACTTTCCATTGAAGTTTTAATAAAAGTAGTACTTGAGCAACTATTTACACTTGATGTGTTATATGGTATTGGGTATAGTCTTTGGAAATTTACAGTCTAAGGTAGGCATTCTAAGATAGAAAGCTTAACAGAGATTTATTTGAAAAAATAGAATCAACCCTATATTTCAAACACTACCTTTCAGAGGTTAAGTGCAATTTTGGTTAGAGGACGAGAGTACTTACGTAGTGGTTGTTGGTAACTAAATCAGGAAAGAGCCCTGGGATTTCCAGTTTCAGGTATTGTGGGTCTGGTGGCTGCCATCTGATTTGTCCAGGTGGGCATGCTGAAGCACGTGGGCACATCCAAACCATGTCACAAGAAGACATGACTAGATATGAATGATGACTAGAAGTGGACGTTGGACTAGGGAGGAGGGAAAGCACGTTGCTCAATGCAGCTAATAGTTAACTAGTTAATTAGATCCTACCTCATTCTAAACAGAACTAGCAGGAGCTGATAAAGATACATATCTGAACTGGATGGTGAGTAAGTGAGGGGAATGAATTAGGGTAGGAGAGAAGAAACAAATTCAGAAGTAAAGATTGTACTCAAAATACCTCAAGAACTTTGCCAGAAATGGCTTGCAAATTTGACTTTGTGCTTCTGAGCAAACAATGAGCAAAATGAAATCAGTTGCAAGACTCACAGTGTTTACAAGGTAAAAGGAAATCAGATTCTTGGTTTAATCCTAGCTATTTCAAAGAAATTTCTCTCCCATATCTCATAAGAGGATGCTGTGATATAATAAGCGACGTCTAACAACATATTTGTGGTAAAAACAATACGTTTTGTTAGATTTTTCTAAAAAATAAACTTTTTCACATTTAATACAGATATAACCCCAAAGTACAGTTCAGGGAAAGCAATTCTATTCTAAACTTTTAAAAAAGGTGGCCTATTAGATTAGAGATAAAGTTGAAAGGGACAGATGACATACAAGTGACAGATAATTCCTAAAAGGATGATTTCTGTGAGCAAGCTTTGATTATTCTCTAACAAAAGCTGCAAGTGTGGATATTCTATTTGGAGATTAAGGGCAGATTTATATGCATTAGCTCAGCAAAATTAGGGTAGAGCTCAACACCTTGCGAATTCTGGTGATACCAAATACAGCATACCATACTTTTACCTGAATAAATAACACCCACTTTTTGGGTGTGATTTGTCATGGCCAAAATTTTCACTAGCAAATAATATCGCAAAGACAAACTACCATTTGGGACTTCAGGATTGAAAACAACTTTAAAATGTTTTAACTGTTTAAAGGAAATGTGTGATATGATCAAGGAGAAACCATTTTTATTACATTGTTGCAATTGACATTGTGGGATGGAAAATCAGGACTGGAAATTTGAAAATGTAGGGTAGAAATTAAAGTATAACATCCTAATAAACTATTTTAAAACCATTCAGGAAATTCAACAATATATATGCAGCCTGTACTGCTAACATCAAATCAGCCTAAGGCATTTCTTGGGGGATTAATGACCAGAGGGAATTAATGGCCCTTGGCTTCACCTCAGGCCATCCACTTTCCAAGCCAGTCATTAATCCTAAGAAATGCCCTGAGTCTCAATCATTACAGCTTAATTGAGATGTCACAAAAAGGGTTAAAGAAGTTTTGACTATTTTACTACATGAATACCAGCAGTGAAATGCATTTAGAATCCCTGTTTAAAAGACTGTAATTGCCTCGGATTCTTTATATTATCATAACTCTTCAAAATTGATTGGTTTTAGGTTTATGGAAAAATATGCAAATTTACAGAGGATATGACACACATTTCTCATCGTGGGAATAAAAGTAGTTCACACAGAATTCATTTGATTGAGTTTGATTACTGAACAAAATCTAATTATTTTAGATACATGATGAGACTTTTCTGGAGATTCACATTGTTGGAAAGAAGAATTTGGCACGTGTGATTGTTTATCAGTTCAGATGTGTCATGTTAGACAATGGCTTCTTGGGCGTCCAGCGTATCTAGGAAATACTGCTATCAGGAACTACTTATTCAAAGTAAACAAAATGAAAGAAAGGACTCCTTTTTTACTTATACAGGATGAACATACAATTAGCCTGTGTGGAGAGGGGAAAAGACCAACCACTTCTGCCTCATCATTTTGGAAGACTACTTCCTAAAAAAGTTCTTAAATCAACTTATAAGGATGCTTCATTGGCACAACAATCTGCCGATACTAGGCAGTGGAAATTGGACAAACCAGAATCGTCTTGAGAGTGACCGACCAGAATAAAAGAACAATTAGGAAAAATCCCAATAGGCAAACACTTTTTAAAGCCAAATATGCTTGCCAATGTAGAAAGGGAACAAACTCACAAGAAACAGATCTTAACGACACATCTGATTGGACTGCTTGTAGCTCAGATCCTGGCTGCCTACCAATCAGAGGAATCTCAAATTCTGACCATTGGTAATTGTGTTTTACCCAGGAAGCAGTGTTGTCAGTTTACCAGTTTGCAAACTTTTTCACATCGTCTAATTTTTTTTTTTTTTAAAAAGACTGATCAAGTGAAGCAGTGGAATCTTCTACTTCTGATTCTCTTCATTTTATGAGGAATAGAACTGTCCATTCTGTCCCAGTCTTAAACATTAATTGTCTGAACCTAGTAGTGGTGGTGGTGGTGGGGGGGGTTGTCTTTGTGAGCGTATAACCAAAGAAGACGTATTGACAGTGGATTTCAGCATTACTCAATGAATCACCTTCAGTAGTGACTCTAACTAAATCAGTTAGTTGCCCACTCACTTCTGGAATATTGCGTTTCAGTAACACCATTTGGAAAGTTTTCAGAATTTTAAACGTGTAGCTGGATATGAGTGGGATGTTTCTTACTGCCTTTATGAAAGTTGTCAGAATCAAAATGGAGTCACTTGTGTTAAAAAAAAACAATCCTGACAAATAGAGCTAAGAAAGGTCATGAAGATAACGAAAATTATCACAAAAGACTACAAAAACTGCGACCTTGTACAAAGCCATAGCAACCTTACACAAAAAATATTTCCATCCTACTTTGGACTGGCATAACCCTTATTATTGATCCTTGTAGTCAAGGATAATTATCTCAGAGCAATTATGTAATCCACCTAATTTTTCCTTTAAAAACCTTTGTCTTCCTTCACCTCCCTCAGTATACACATAATTTACTATGGCACCCATATCCCCCTTGCAATATCCTATTCCAAAATAAATATGTTTTGTTTTTTTTTTTTTTTTTTAGAGAGCGCCTCTCCATCTGTTATTTAGGTTGACACCTTAAACAGCTAACATGGACTTAAAGTTGAGGACAAAGAGATGTTACATATCCCATGGTCTGAAGAGAGCTGACAACAATAGGGGCCAGACCACTTGCTCAGGGTTTATTATTAAGAGGCTCATGGGCTAATTTTGATATCTCTACCCAACAGCCAGTACCCTAACTCCATCTCAGGCTATTAAAAAATAACTGAAAGATAAGACAAGACGAAGAGTCAAGGAGTGATCTGGGTTATCGAAAATGCTGTGATTCCCACAAGTCCCATCTGGGGCGGGAGGAAAGTCCAAGAGAATCATCACCCTACAGATTAAGCACCTGCAAACTGACATCTTAATCCCTAAGTCAGATACTTGCCCAGTCAATGGACTTGTTGAACTACTCTGAGCCTATCTGAGCAAGAGAAAAGTGGACTGGGGAGAGGTGGGAGTACAGAGAGAAGTGACTAAGGTACAGCAAGAGTGCAGGGATTTCCCTTTGGGTAAAGAAACGCTTGGAAGGAGACAGGCTTTAGTTGTCTTAGTAATACCCAGGCCACAAGAGAGTTTCCTAAGATCATGGGGTGAATTGCTGGCGGTGTACACGTCCACACACACTTGCCTGGAGCTAGATTGGCAACATGAGAGGTGAGGCCTTATCTCAGACATTTAGATTGGTCTAGACTGGTCTTTGAATACATGAAAAGGACAAGAAAATGATGGGATCTCTCCAGAATACTTAACCAGAGTGGGAGGTAAATCCAACAATATTTCACGGCTATACTGTTGCGTTGAGTTTGTTCAATAGATCGGTTACTGAGGTAAGAGATCCAATGTCTCATGATGGCCTCTCTCTGTACCCTGGAGGCTTATCACTCTTTCAGTAACTTGTCAAGTTATCAGTTCTCATATTAACAGAATACTTAGATTCTGATATCAGAACACCAGACAATTTATTAAAGGATTTTGTCTGGTGCCCTTTGTTTAGAAGATTCAAGGGTGATCTTTATTTAATCCTTAGCATATTTGCTAGTATACAGAAGATCCAAGAATATTAAATATAATTGATTTTAGCCAGAATAAATGCAATTATCAAAGTCATTTAATCTTGTTCTTCAAGTTTTCAGGCAAAAACCTTAGAATCATTTTAAATATATTTTTTTCTTCTCTTGTTCTTCATGTCCAATATATCAACAAATCCTGTTATTCTATAATCTAACCACTTTTTTCTTAACTCCCTCCACTGGTACCATCCTGGTTGAAATCACTGGTATTTCTCCTTTGAAGCAAAAGCTACTTTGCTGTTCTCCCTGCTTTTATTCTTGCCCTCCTACTGTTTACTTCCACCCAGCAGCCAGACCAATCATGAAAACATAAGTTTAATCATGACACCTCTCTTGTTAGAGTTCTCCAGTGTCTTTACATCACACATTGAGGAAACGCCAAAGTCCTTACAATGGCCTTCAAGGTCCTACAAGATTTGTGTACCTCCTCCCATCTCTCTGACATAATCTCCTACCATTCTTTCCCTCCTTGTGGTGACACCCCCCACTGGAATTCTATGTGTCCCGAAAACAATAACAGCTACTATTTATTTGGCACCTACTGTGCCAGACACAATTCTAAATACTTTCCCAATATTACAAAGCTAGCTTGTGGTGGAAGTGAGATTTTAACTCAAGCAGACTGAGTCTAGAGCATCTACATGCTGAATCCTTGCACCATACTACCATTTAGTAAGTATCTATGGAGATGGTATGTCAGTAATTAAAACAAGACTTCAGAGTTAAGTGGAACCAAGTCCTGCCCTGGATCTTCCTCTTCTTAGCAGTGAGATCTCAGCAAATTACTTTTACTCCTTGTGCTTCAATTTCCTTATTTGAGGAATGAGGATAATAATAATTCCTTTCAGGATTATTGGAAGGGTTAATTAAATAAGACTATAAAATAAAATTTTATTTTATAAAATAAAATAAAATAAAAATTATAAAAAAATTTACAGTGCTTTGAGACCATACTCTTCGGGACTGTTGCCAAGTCCCAAAGAGTATGTGCTCAAAGCATTGTAAATTTTATTATACTTATGTAAATATATATCTTCAAAGAGAATTATTTTTTCCACTCTCAAGGCTCTTACAATGCTTTGAATTTGGACATTTGGGAATCCATATTAAAATGTCTTATGATTGTAGACAATTAAATGCATCTACTATATTGTTAAACTGAAGGCCAAAAAGGAAAAGTGACTATTTTATTTGTAATTCTTCAAAGGATGTGCAAGACTACAGACTCTCCATTTTACTTATTTCAGATGACTATTTTTTAAAATAATAATTTACTTTCAAGCTGACAAATATACACTAAACAGGAAAAGTTTTACTTGATGCAAAGTAAAGATGGCAAGGTATGAACTGGAACAGCAAATTTACAATATAAATAGCAACTAAACCATAAATAGGGCATTACAAACTGAAGGCTGGTTATAAAATTGCTGCTGGGGCTGTATAGGAGGCCAGCATGGCTCTGTGTATCTAATGCCATGACTATAGCTAAACATCTGTCATGTTAGCATCAAAAAGAACTGCCTTGTCATTATGAAGCATAATCTTTAAATGATCAAAATATGGTTTACAAGTAGAGCTTCTTTAATTTCAATAATGTTTCAGTATTAGCTTCAAATATTTTCTTTGAATTTCACTTCAAATATTTTCTTTCAGTCATATTTGCTGTATTAGCTAACCAAAAACCTGGTTTCAGATTCTTAGGTGGTCCTTTCCCCACCCCATCTTGTAATCTCTGTAAACCTTGAGTGCACTGTGCGTGCTCAGTCAACACTTGTGGATTAATTGGTTGACTCATTTATTAATGATATAAAATTGTTCACAAATAGTATGTATCTATGTCTCTAAATGTCTAAAAGGCATATACACATTGCCACTGTTTTAAGCATTTGACATTTATTAACATATGATAAGTCATTTAATCCACATGAAATGCCTCAGAAGTGGACAGTAATATTGTCTCCATTTTACAAATGAAGCTATGAAGGATACGGGGAAAGTAGGTGACATGTCTGTGTTGGGATTTGAATCTGGACAGTCTGGCACTGGAGACCCCATACTTCTAACCACTATATCATGATAGCAAAGCAGTTCAGATGGGTTGTGGTCAACATCAGTAATGATATGTATCTTGGTGAATATGTCTCCTAAACATCCATTAATATTGCTAATGGCTGCTGCCATATAGCTCACTGTTGGTGATGACTTTCAATTCTTTACTATGTTTTGCCACAGTCCTCATGTCTGTTTTCTGTTTGACGCCTCCACTGGTGTTGGCCTATTTTCCGTATTCCTTCCCATCCCCAACACTTCCCCAAAATGTCTTTAGCATGCAGCTGCCTTTTCATTTTATCACATGTCTTGATGAAATCTGACTCATAAATTTTTGTTTCCTTTACTGTTCTTTTTGAAAGCATAGTTACATATGATTATATCTTTATACAGCTACCAAATTATATTTGCTAAACACCAATACGGCTTATAGCTATTATTGAAATCTTTAAGAATTTGAAGGGATTATCCAACTTTCTGATGAGACTGAGATCTCATTTGTTTATAAGAAAGCAAGAGGATATAATATTTCCAGAGCACTGTTCTTTGAGAAAATTTTAACCCATGGGATATTAAAATATCCCTGCATGGTAAGAGCAGAAATACTCATTTTGGATTCTGTGAAATAGAGATAATGAAGCAAGAAAAGTAAAAATCCCCTTTTTACAGTTACTTGTATTCTTAAACTCAGACTATTCATTTTATGTTCAAGCAATTAGCAAATATATCACTATCAGGGATGGGAAATGTTGGTTAATATTTTAGAAAGTTATGTGAGGAATAGTAACCCCTTTGCAAAATATCTGCTCCATGATGATTTTTGGGCAAAAGAATGGAGACACCCAGAGATAGTGGCCTTGTAGACAAGAGGGCTACCGTGACTTAGAGTCCACCATTTTGTCCCTCAGTAACATAAGGATTTTGACATCTCTGATTTCTTTAGCAATGATGCCTGATTGTCTGGCTTTAGGCTTGTTGGTAGAAGCTTTTTATTGACAACATAAAATAGCCTCACAATTGCATGTCATCTTTCTAGTGCACACTCTTGTGGATCTCTTCCCTGGTTTTTATTGAGTTTACTCTTAGCATGGGCTAAAATAGGTTGAATCAATAGAATTTCCCTTAAAAACTAACCCATTTAACATGGCATCTTTTAGATGACAAAGTAGCCAGTTAAAATGTGAAAAATCCCTTCCCTTAACCAATTGTTTTATTTAAGTGATTCCAAATCACTGGGTATGTTGGTTGATTATTTTCTTAAGTGAAAATATGAATAGTATGAAGTATTAGGTCAGTTCAAGTGGGGGTTAAATTATCTTAATTAATAGCATATATAGTTTGTATTCTATAATAGATTGAATGAGTTCTCTAGCCACTTATTTGGTTTCAAGTGTATAAAAATGAATAGTTGGATTGTATTTGTTTAGTTGTTGCAGCAATTTTTACAGTTTGTTCTAACTTTACAATTTTATTATGCCTCATTTACTAGAATTGACAGACTGGAATTTTGCCTTCTCAATTTCTTGTTTTCTTTACTTATGATTTGGAATATTTGTAATTTCTTATTTTTTCAATATATGAGGGCTGACCAGAAAGTATACAGTCATTGTTAATATAATAAGAACATATTACATGGCTGGATACTTTCCAGACAGCCCTTGTAACATGAAAAGTTCTAAGAAAGGTTAATGGTGTTTTTTTTTTTTTTATGACTTTACTGTGCAAATTTGGTGTTCTCTATTTTTTCTCCTTTTTTTCTATTTTACTCAGTTGCAAATCAGCTGAAGAAGCAGATGTTTGGTGTCAGTGGGTTTTTAAAAAGCAATTCTCACTTAAAAGAGTGTTTTATTTTAAGAGATGAAATGGAAAAAGATATTTAACTCTTTCTAACATTTCTCAATTATATATTCCTTTTATTCTATCAAAATTTACATATCAAAATGTATTGCTTTGGATGATTTTGCTTTTTCTTATTTTAACCAAGGACTGATTTAGTGGATCAGAACATAAAGCTGCTTAATTCTGACCGGTAGCCTTATTGGCTTTGATGTCTTTCTCTGTTCTTGTTGCCCAAAGCAAGTCCCCTGAACGATTCTTTAAGTCTATAATCTTACAATTTCATTGAAAATTGTTTACATTCACAAGTATGTTGAGATTCATTCTGGTTTATTATTACTTAATAAAAGTAAATAAAAAATAAATTACATAATTCAAACAAGATATGTGTCTAATTTTTGAATGCCAAAATTTGAAGTTCTTTTAAAATTAAGGACAATGATTTCAACCAAACTATTTGATAGATCTTTTAAAAATGAAATAACCAAAAAAGGGAAAAATATTTATACATTTTAAAAAAGATAGTTATTAAATCTTCTGTTTCTTCAGTATCAAGGTGGGATATTAACATTATCACAATTGTATATTCATGAGCCCTTACAATGTCAAAAACATGAAATTTACATCTTTACCCCATTCGAGTAGCAAAATATGCTGGCTTAAAATTTACTAGTTTAATTTAAACACCAAATAACAGTTATATATTAATTCAGACTCTTTCCATTAAGTACCCAAATCTCCCAAGTCCATGGCAGAATATCGTTAACTTTTAGTAGAAAGAACTCACAGGTCAATAAACTTGAGTCCTAGACAACATTATCAGAGCAAGACAAAACTGGAAGAATACTCCTCTTTAGATGTTAGAATTAAATCACTGAAGATAAAACATTCATTGGAAAAGGATTAATATTGGATATAATCATCATTAATTTTTTCTACATGAACATTGGTATAAGTATGCTACTTATAGAGCTGATTTGACTATTTGGGGCTGTCAAGGTACCTTCTCTCTCTTTATATAGTGAAGATAAACCTATCACAATCTTTTCTTCTGAACTTTGAAGGAACTTCAAGGAGAACTTGATTTGTCATTTTCTTTTAAAAATTATTTTATTTCAAAATAAAGGTATCACCAGAATAACAGCACAAGGCAGCCAATATGTCAATAAGGATTTGTACTAAATTAGCTACATTAAATACTAATGAAATCTTCTCCATTTAAATATAAATAAGATTTTATACCTACCTCACCACTTCTAGTGGTGAATCTACAGAAATTAACCTCTGCAGAAAATTGGTTTTTTTCTTACTCAACATACAGATTTTTTGTTTTCACAGAAAGGAGTTATAGAGAACACATACAAGATCACAGGTGTTGGGTAGGTAGCATATCAGTGACAGAGACTATTCTGGATTAAGAATCTTCAGAGATTTTAGTGATCATATGATGATTGCTGGACCATGGGAACAAAGGTGTGGATAGCTCCTCTTCTACTGGGTGGATAAGATGGTGATCTCTCAGAGATGAATAGAACCACTTTTGGGGACGTTGCACCTACTTCTGTTTAGAAGAGTTGAGCATGTCTTTGAATATGTAAAGTATTTTGTTGAGTTGAAGAATAAAGTGGTTTCTATCACTGTACTGAAGTCAGTTTTATGTAGAAGAGTGTGTGTATGCTGAGTAGCCAAGGTCTGGACCATAGTAACTGTTAAGCTATAACATCTCAGCTTCAAACCCATACATCTATATGGACTCGGTTTATTTGGTACTGAGGCTCATTTATACTTTGCCAGTGGTCCCCATCATGTTTTGCCTATAAGAGACACTAGAGAAAATCTAGAAGGCTGGAAGAACAAGAGGGACTTGTTTCTTCCTGTTTACTTCCAGTTCCAGTAAAATGATAGTTCTCTACCCTAAGCAGAGACAATCAATTCCAGAAATAGCTGTTGACTGCAGTTTGCAGTTTTTCCCATGCTATTATTAAAGTTCAATGTAAATAAAAACCAGAAAAAAAATCAGCCTCATCAAAGTTCTCTTAGAAAAATCCAGCACCAACCAGCTCATGCTTCACCCTCGGGAGACTGAGTCCCAGCCTGGTGGAATTTCTCTGTCAGGCTCTTTAATACCAGTGCCGGCTCCTCAGAGATCTGAATCCCAGCTCCACAGGCTCTCCTCCAAACCCTGAGGCTTTTTTGTTTTGTTTTGTTTTTTGAGACAGAGTCTCACTGTGTTGTCTGGGCTACAGTGCCTTGGCATCATCCTAGCTCACAGCAACCTCAAACTCCTGGGCTCAAGCAACCCTCCTGCCTCAGCCTCGCAAGTAACTGGGACTACAGGCATGTGCCACCGTGCCCGGCTAATTTTTTCTATATATTTTTAGTTGTCCAATTAATTTCTTTCTAATTTTAGTAGAGACGGAGTCTCGCTCTTGCTCAGGCTGGTTTCGAACTCCTGAGCTCAAACAATCCATCCGCCTCGGCCTCCCAGAGTGCTAGGATTACAGGCGTGAGCCACTGCGCCCAGCCATCTTTGAGTTTTTTAAAAAAAGTTTTCAATGTGTGCATGCTGAGGTGTGTGTGTGTGCTGTCACTGTGTTAAAATTTCTGTAATATTATAATATGGATACTGCTTAAGTAAATACGTTAACTTTCTTTGAAAAGAACAAATGCAGTCAGTGGAAAGCCATCTTACCTCATGACCCTTTCAGTAAGGTGTGAGACTTTTGGCCTTTGTACCCAATCAGAAGATATTATGTCTAACAAAATTCAACAAAAAGAAAGTCACAAAGGGGTGTATGTGTGTAGCAGTTGTTGCATAGAAAGTGGAACTTCCATGTGTTTATCTTTTTAAATGCATCTGTCAAGGGAGAAGGGAAGGCCCCTTCTCAGTGAAGGTCAATGGAATAAGTGTGCCCAAAGATGTCTTTAGATGATGATTAGGATTTCTGACAAAAGCCTTAAGTTACCATTCCTGCTTAAGCCCATACTCATGTCTTGATCAAATACTGTGTTAGGTGCGTCACTTTGTATCTGCAAAATTAAGTAAATTGAAGTAGGTCACTAAAGTAATTATAACTCAAGAACATGAATATAATTTGTTCTGTCATTAGTTAAAAATGAGTGAGGTCACCTCTGTATTGATATTTTGATTTCATTTGGCATCTGGACATTCATAACGATGACAATAAGACATTTAGGAAGGGAGGGGGAGAGGCAGAGGAGTCGTGGCAGAGGACCTTGCTGTGTTTTGCTAGTCTTAGCATGAAGTCCTCCTGAGAAGATGTGAAGCTCCCTAACCCTGTCCTTTGGGAGAGAGTGTTGGAGAATTGCTTGGGTACATGTGGGACTGTTTCTTTTAGATAAATTGAGCTACATAGTCTTTTTGTTGTGAAAAGCATCAGAGAATCAATATCTGGTATGCGTACTCCTCTGTGATTTCTACTGAAATATGTGTTATTTTAAAAAAAGATTAACACATTTACCTAGTGTGAACTAAAATAAAATTTTAAGGCTCACCGCCCCCGCACCGGCTGACTAAATGGACCCCCTCATGGCCAAAGGAATATCCTAAAACTAAATTGCCTGCCAAGAGGAAGGAGGTCAGACATGCCTTATCATGCCCCCCTGCCTTCTTGGTGACATCCTTTGTAACCCCTTAACAGGCCTAAGGGTATGCAAGACAAACCTACAGGTCCTCAATTTACACAACAAATCTATGTCCAGTGGCTTATCTCTGATAAAGAGCTCCTTATGTTGAAACATTCCAAGCCTTTAGACAAAGCTTCATGTCTTTAACCAAT
>CAUYSK010089526.1:0-43970 GCA_963575035.1 Avahi laniger
TCCCAGCTACTTGGGAGGCTGAGACAGTAGGATTGCTTGAGCCCAGGAGTTTGAGGTTGCTGTGAGCTAGGCTGACGCCATGGCACTCGCTCCAGGCAAGAGAGTGAGACTCTGTCCCAAAAAAAAAAAAAAAAAAAAAGAAAGGAGGCAGAGAGTGGTAAATCAGAACGGTCAACTGCTAATACCAAATGTCTGCTGCAGTTTTAAGGACAAAGAAGTGAAAACAGGCCCATCCCCAAAGCAGTGGTAAGCCCAGGAAAGTCTCTGGATCCAAAAGAGTCAGGAAGGGAGGTGAAGCGACAAAAAGAAGGCTTTAAAACAAGACTGCACACATGCAGCTTAAAATTCACAAAGGTGAAAATGCCCACGTTGTTGCAAATAGCTTCTTTTAACTCTCAAGATTTGTTTCCGTTGATAACAGCACAGAGGGCTCTCGACAGGAAAAGCCAAGTAGGAAAAACCTCTGTCTGTTACTGTCACCAGAGTCCTGGGGCAATGCTGTCAGCACGAAGCAATGAGTCTACTGTTCTAACACAGGACACAGGCATCCTTAGAGCCAGGGCACCTCTGCTTTGGTTGGGAACGACACACAGGTGAGTCACAGGAAGGAGGGGTATCCCTCTGGCCACCATTCAATTCTTCCTTACTCAGGATGACTCAGCTGAATAGGGAGAGACCTGACCCCACCCTACGCAGGGAGAGCAGGCACAGAAGCACAGGTCATTCTTATTGCCCTTGCTCCAGTCTGTTTAAGAAAACAGAAGGTACCTCATGGTCTCCCAATATTATATAAGAATTCTGTTATTCCAGAAATAGAAGATTCTATAACACATAATGCTGGCAAACATCATGAATTACCACATGGCATAATTTCGGATACACTTTAATGACAAAGCTAAAAGTCTTAAAAAAAAAAAGTCATTACCTTCCTCTGGCTTCACTACTTTCTCCTTCTTTACTGATCCTGTTTTGGGACCCTTGTCTTGTGACTTCTTCTGTGAACCACTGGTTTCCTTTTTTGAATTAATCTAATAATATTAAAGAAAAAAAAAGTTTCTCTAGTCATGATACGGCCATCCAGATGCCCATCCAGACGAATCTCCACAGGACACATATCAGAGAATTATCAAGCCACTATTACCAAAAAGAGATACATTCGACTTCTTAAAAGAGCCACCTATACTCACTTCCTATACTTCCACACCTCCTCAAATCTTTGAGATCTGGGTTCCTACACTGTAAGTCCACTGACATTGCTCTCCCCAGAGTCACTAAACTTCCAACACGGTAGCCTTTATTCTGTTCTCATCCACTCCAAGTTGTCCAAAGTGTCAGGGCTGGAGTCATTTCCATTCCTATCTCTGAGCCCCCACATCACTAAATTAAATCCATAGATCTGATCATTTCCCATTGCTACCACTAGATGAACCCCAACTTCTCAGCCTGGCTTTGTAGGACATCCATATTCTATCCCTAGCCTAATTCTGCCAGTTCCTCTCCCATTTCACTGTTTCCCGTGGCCCCTACCTTTTAGTCACACTGGATTTTACACCATTCCTTATGCTACACTGCAATTTCCCATTTCTGTACTTTTGTCCACACTGGTTCCTCCACTTGGAATGCCCCTCGCCTCGTCCCAGTTGTCCCCATTCAGATGGATTCAAATCTTACATTTTTCATGAGGCTCCCCTGTTCTCCCTTGGCACTCTGTTAGTATCTCTATTATAGTACGTTGCTATATGTGTGATCTCCTGTTACCTGTACAGCATAAAAGCATCAGTCTTCCCTAGAACACTGTGAGTCTCTCAAGGACAGAGATGATGTTTCCCACATGGTTGTAACCTACACAGGCCCTACCATCAAGACCTGTCCATAGCAGGGCACCTAGGGACTCAATAAACATTCACCAGATTGAACCTGAGACAACAGAAACTACTTAATGCTCTCCTTTCCAAGTTCCTCTTCTATCTTTATACAGGAAATTCTCTTAGTATAGTTCACTGCATTTAATTCTATGTCATAATTAGCCCCATTCCCCCAGTTAGCCTTCCATCTAGACTTTTTTAAACTGACAGTGAAAAAAATTAGATATTAATAACATAAAATTTAGGCCAGGCATGGTGGCTCAGGCCTGTAATCCTAACACTTTGGAAGGCTGAGGCAGGATTGCTTGATGCCAGGAGTTCGAGACCTGCCTGAGCAGCGTTGTGAGACCCATCTCTACAAAAACATAGAAAAACCAGCCAGGCGTGGTGGTGCACGCCTGTTGTCCCAGCTACTTGGGAGGCTGAGGCAGGAGGATCAGCTGTGCCCAGGAGTTGGAGGTTGCAGTAAGCTGTGATGATGCCACTGCACTCTACCCTGGACAACAGAACATGACCTCATTTCTAAAAAAAAAAGAAAATAATGTAAAATTTACAGCCACATCTAGAACACAAGATAGGGCTCTAAATTTTATATTTACTGTAGTCATGAATAAATGCACTCTCTAAAGAGAAAATTACCATTTGTTCACACTTCTTCCCAGGGTAAGAACATTACACATTATTTAATTTAATCAATGAAACAACTCCAAGAGGCAGATACCATCCCGATTTTTAAGATGAGGAAATCGAAGTTCAGAGAAGTTACATGACATACTGAAACTATGGTCTCTCCACTATAACACACTGACTCTCAGTGTTCTTTGCTCCTTGGACATCTTGTATTTTAGCTTCTCTCCCTCTCATTTTCCTCCATGTCTATGGTGATGAGGAAATATCTGAAGAGTCCCAAGGACCCTGAGAGACACAGGAAGAGACTCCCTTAAAATCTAAATCTGGATTAGGGTATCTCTATGGAAGTTACAGATCACACCTGGAATGTCTGAGTTATATCAAAAGGCCTAAAATGCATCAGTTCTGAACAGTTAGTTGTACCATACCTGAAATCAAACATGATGAAACCCAAAGACTGAAATAAGACTCCCCAGAAGAGGTCTCAATTTTCTGCTTTTATCCCTTAGATGTCAAAATGCCCTGGCAGCCAAGAAAGTAGCTTTCAGCCCAGCCTGAGAGCATCCCGGGGCCCCAGGTAAGAGCGCAGATGGTAAGCAGGAACAACCACCTCTGCGGCTAGCTCTACATGTGCCCTTGTATGTGCCTAACGGAGCCCAGAGTGACCTGGGAAGCTGCCATCTTTTGGTGCTGTGGCAGGAGGCAGGGCACCAGACAGAGAGAGTACTTTGGAGTCAAATCACCCTTATTAGCAAGTTACTTAACTTTTCTGAGCTTCAGTTTCCTTACCTGCAAAAGTGGGGGATAATCATATTTTATCACATAGCTCTGTTAAAATGACTAAATAAAGTGCCTAATCCAATAATTGGAACACGGTAGGTATTAGTTAACGTTCAGTGCCAAGTCAGCAACCAAGCATGGAGCATTTTCGAATCTATGCAATATTTCATTTCCCTTCCCTGGTACATTCTTCACTTGCTTATTTAAAAAAAAAAGCTTCATAATGCTTCAGTCAGGAAACTAAGCTATGACAGAACAGCAGCATACATTTTCTCCACCCTCATTTAGCCCATGTCCTTCTTCCTGTCATTGCCTTACTATTAATAATTAAGTTCTCAGTGACAGGAGACCTTGCTCATCAGCACCAGAGTCCTGCTCTCCTAGAGGAGAATCAGCATGTGAACTACAGCACAGCAGCCTGGTCACCAGAAAACAGGGCCCCCTGCCAATAAGACACAGACACTAAATTCAGCTGAGATCACTCCATCACTCACTACAGCTGTGTCCCTTGCACAGAAAGGAGACACACAAAAACACCAGCAAATCTTACCTCAACTGGCGGTGTGTCTCCCAGCAACATGTTGTTAAAAATGGTAGCATAATCACCATTTAAATTCATCAGTTCCTCGTGGGTACCTCTTTCTGTAATACAGCCCTCTTTCATGAAGATCACTTCATCACAATCAACTAGATACTGGAACAAAGGCAGAGACAAAAGAATATTGCTGATATTTGTACAAATACATTCAAATACCCCATACCTTAATTCAGTCATTCTCAACAGGAGGCGATTTAGCCTCCCAGAGGACTTTTGGCAATATCTGGAGACATTTTTTGGCTGTCACAATTGGGAGGGGAGGTACTGCAGACACTCCTTGATTTATGATGAGGTTATGTCCCCACAAACCTAACATAAATTGAAAACATTATCATAGCTTAGCCTAGCCTAGCTTAAACATGTTCAGAATACTTGCATTAGCCTACAGTTGGGAAAAATCAACTAACACAGAGCCTATTTTACAATAAAGTGTTAAACAGCTCATGTAATTTGCTGACTACCTGCTGAAAGTGAAAAATGAATGGTTGTACGGGTACCATCATAAAGCTGAAAAATCGTAAGTCAGGGACCATCTGTACCGGCATCTCGTGGATAGGGGCCAGGTATGTAGAGAGCAGCCCCCACAACAAAGAACTATTGAGCCCCAAATATCAAGAGAGCCAAGATTGAGAACCCACTTTAGTTTATCGTGTCTTGTGATACAGTACAAAGAGCAGTTCCTTCAGTTTTTGACATGAATCGGCTGATGGAGCCATATGAGCCTTGCGTTAAATTTGACACTCTTTCACTGCACTCAGAAGTACACATAATTACCGATTTTCTGTGGCAGAATGGGGGACCAGCCCCCAAAACTTGACAACATATGTGAAACAGATGGCAACATCCTTGAGCTGCTCTCCCAAGTGGCTGTTTGTCATGGAATGACAGAGGGAGAAGAGCTTGTTTTCCCAAAACAGTTCCCACTTGCACGGAGATGCTACCACAATGTTTTCCAGACTAGCTCATATCCAAATTCCATTTCTGGCCCACTCCTCCCAGCTCTTTTCCTTGCTGATCTATATTCAGAAGCTGATAATGCTCCAAGGATCTGATGCAGATGGCCAGCCGGTACATTGGGACAAGGAGGAAAACTTGATTCCAGAAATCTCCAGTTGCCCCACAAAGATACCCAGACCAAGCCCACCTCCCTGTTTCTGATCCTCCAAGCCAAGGCAGGCAGCCCAGAGAAGAAAGCACCATACCTGTAACTGGTGGGTAACAAACAGCACCGTCTTGGATTTGAGGTGCTTCCGGATAGCACTGTTGAAGATGTGGTTGCCCACGTGGGCATCTAAGGCACTGAGGGGGTCATCCAGGATGTAGATGCTCCTGTCGCTGTACAGGGCCCGGGCGAGGCTGATCCTCTGGCGCTGCCCGCCACTCAGGTTGGCTCCTCGCTCTCCAATCTACAGGATCCCAGCAGCACAGTGAACCTCCAGCTCAACTCTGGAACGGCGCTTAGGGGTCACTACGGTTGCCTCTCCTCCCTCCCACCCAAACGGGCTCCTTCTCTGGAATTCCTCACAGATGAACTGCCACTGTGATCCTTCCAGGAACTGAGGGAGTCGGCCCAGAACCTCCTCCTCTCCCACAACCATGGGAGACCAATCAATTCTACATCCAGCCTTGCCACTCCCTCCCCCAGAGACCCCCCCCCCAATCCATTCTCCACATGGCAGAAAGATCTTTCCAGAACACAAAGCTCACCAGGTCCCATCCTTGCTTAAAACTTTTCAGGAGCCCCCAAGAATGGAATCTAAAAACCCAAACATGGCATACAGAGCAGACCCTTTGCCACCCAACTCCCCTACAGCTCTCAGCCGTCATTGCCCCATCCCTTCCACACCCTGGGGTCTAAGCCATTTCAAACTATGTGCTACGATAACATAAACGACAATGTCAGGCCTTGGCCTATAGTGTGTCTGCTCAGTTATGGCATCATGTCCTCTGAAATCTCTCCCAATCTCTTCTCCACTGACACCCAAAAGAAAGGGGGCTCTTTTACTTTGTGCCTATTTGTTTGGGTCTCTTATCCTCTGAACTGTACACTTCTTGAGGGTGCAGATTATCACCATATTCCTTTATATTTCTCAGTGCCGAGGAGTTTCTGCATGTCGCTGCACATAACAAGCATCTACTAGCCCTTTGTATTTTTGAAAAATCTTGCCTTAAAAAAAAATTCATTCATTGGAAGAAATCAGTGAAAAATAAAAGAAGAAAAAAGAAAAGAAAACATTCAATTAATTCAGAGGTTTTCCAACCTGACATTCCATCAGAATTAGAATTTCTTACTCAGTGGGTCTGGGGTGCAGCCTAAGAATCTGCATTTCTAACAAGTTCCCAAGTAATGCTGATGCTGCTGATCTGGGGACCATGATTTCAGAACCTCTGAACTAATTAAGCCATTCACCAAATCTGCTTTGGGGATTTGACTGCAGTCAGTTGAATAAAGGTGCCAGTCCCAGAAACCTCCAAGGCAGCTTATGACAGGCAAGCTGTAACACCGAAGAGCACAAACTAGTGCAAAGACACGCCTCTGGAAACTGTTCCAGGGCAGAGAACCAAAGAAAGATGGATTTGTGGTAAGGGTCTGTCTTTCTGATGGAAGCAAGCTCTCTGTAGACTGTATCTGAGTGAGGAGGTTGGCAAAACGAAGTTGAGGGAAGAAGCTCAACATGTACATGCTTGACTTATGGTTTCACTCCGATTAGAGTAAAAAACATTAACTCTGCATCAACAATGAGATTTTGCTGAACTACTTAGATACTTAAAGCAAGTAGTGTTAATGTCCCTGACCTAGAGAATAAATGCTTTCCTAACATAAAGGCCCAGTGAAAGCAAAACTCCCTGTTAGGTTCTTCCACCAAGCATTTCAGATGCACTCCCGGGAGACGGCTCTGGCCCAGCCCTCCCACTCATCCCCCAGAACCTCCCTGCTAAACGTGCTGCCCCGTCAGGGGCGTTAAGGCCTGTACCTCAGTCAGGTCACTGTTGGGAAGAATGGCCAGGTCAGGCCTCAGGCAGCAGCTATTCAGCACAGAGTTGTATCTGGAGGACACAAAGAGACAGCATCAGGGACATACTCCCGTAAAGCCTACTGACTCGGGCTGCCTTGCATCTCACGCGGCCAAGATGGAAACCAAGTATTCCTTGCCTTTCTTCATCAAATTCCTTCCCAAAGAGGATGTTGTCTCTCAGGGTGGCATTGAGGATCCAGGCCTGCTGGGCCACATAAGCGAAGGTTCCACTGATTGCAATGCTGCCCTCTAGAAGTGTCATCTAGGGAGACAGACACCATCCAATGGCATCATAACTCAAAACCATCACCCTAAGCCAACAGAACCCCCCACATTCCATATTGGAATCTACAAGTTTTGGCAATTTCCTTGGATGCCTTTTGGACCCAAATCCAAACCCCACCTTTGTTCCAAAGAGAGCTACAGCAGCAAAGAAAATCAAAGTTCTCCTTGCTTATGTGTGATGGGAGCCCAGCATAGCCCATAACTTGAATGAACAAACATATCACTCAGCAGCCCATTTGCCATTTTACACTTCCTCCTAACTGCAAACTGTTTAATTAGGGGAAGCAAGCACAAGAAAGAGGCCCTTTCAGAATTCCCCTGGAGAGGATGCTGTAAGGATGTGCAGCTAGTGCCTGCTTCAAGATGCGGGCAGCCCAACTCATCGACACAATTAGTCCAGGATGGTGGCTAGCCCAGCTGCTTCTATAAAATGTGGACCAAAGGGGAAAAAATTTCAGGTTAGACACCAACTAGTATTATACCATATTCATATAATGATGATGGACATTCTCCTCCAACATGAAGGGACTGCATGAGCCATGTTCGAATTGTTTTCAGTCTCAGTGATTGACATGAATTTATTTATTCATTTTCTCCTCTTTCATGGTTTCTTTTGGGACCAACAATAGTCATTTGTCTTGGGTTAGGGATGCTATAACTTTGAAACAGTTTTGTCAACCAGCCTGTGTAGCACTCACACATATAAGCATGTCCTCTCAAAAGCCATCACACACAGCGTACATACAAAGGTGTACCTAATCACCCACAAAGTGGCAAGCACTTTGATGTGCTCTTCAAAGTGTTCGGGAACTCACGGAGGGTCTATTGTGGTAACCCAATCCTGGCTGCTGCTGTACAAACATGTCACACTGCAGCACTGTCAACAAAGAGCTAAACTCTAAAGAAGCAGGGAGGACCAACACTACCCACCTCCTTATCAGACAGGGCTGCCAGGATCTGATCGAGAAGCAAAGCCCCACTGGGTTTTCAACCTAACTCACCCAGCCTAGCCACCCTCTGGAAAAGAAGCATTGTGCTAGACTGCTGAGTAGCACTCCGAATCGACCTTCTCTCTCCTTCTGCCCCTATCCCCAGTCTCTGTCTCTCATCACTGGCCCTCAAAGCAAATCCAGCTGATTATGAGAATCGCCTAGGAAGTTTTTTGCTTTTTACAAAGACCAAAGGCTAGTCCCAACCACTGGACAGTGTCATAAAGTAGAAGAGAGCATGGAGGGTGGGGCTGACACCCCATGATCCGAACGCAGCGTTCCTCCCAATGCCCTGGACACCACAACTCACCAACTACAACAGCTGTGGCCACACAAGACAAGAAAATATCCCATATCCTGGAGGCTACAAGGACACCCTTCCCTCCACCCCACTGCCCTCATTTGTTCATTCCAATACAGGGGACCTCACCCTTCAGGGGGTAATCTCAAGTTTATGCTCATCTCAACCATCTAAATCAAGCTAATTTAATTCAAGCTTAAAAGCACATGGGTATCCTGGGTTTTTCCTGATTATGTGGTCCTAAAACATGGTAAAGATAACTGCGTCTCAGCTGGGTGGCCCTTGCACTCCTCACTCTATAAACCCCAGAGCTGACAGCTGTTTGTTGGGCCCCTCTGCGCACTGCTCCCTCACTGCCCTGTGGCCTAGCTCCACTGGACCACGAACCCCTGAGGGCACAAGTCTTTCGGTGGTTAGGCTGAAAACCCAGTGGGGCTTTGCTTCCAGATCAAATTCTGACTGTCCTGTCCCCAACAGAGGCTGGTAGTGCCGGCTGCCCTGCTTTCTCTAGTTTAACTCTGATGGCAGTGCTGCAGCGCCACCTGTCTGTTCATCTCTTATCTCTGCCTTTTCCCAACACACGGTCTGGCACACCTACGGCACTCAATAAACACAGTCTGAATAAAAGAAGGCATGAGAAACAGTGACCCCAGCTGGGGTATCATTCATCAGGTGTCCACTGAGCCTCCTTCCAGACACAATGCTGTGAAGGGTGGAAACGGGGTGGGGGAAGGGCTGGCAGCATGATGTAGACCAAGGGTTCATGCTGTTTCCACCTTTCCTGACTCTTCAGGAAATTAGTCTCAGGAAATTTTTCCTGAGACTTTTGCTAAGCGGAATCCAGAGAAAGAAGCAGAAATTGTCAAGGACAGTAACGAAAATCTTACCTGGCCTAAAATGGCTGAAATGAGAGAGGTTTTTCCACTTCCCACACTGCCGCAGATTCCAACCAGTTTTCCCTGGACAAAGCACACAGAGAGAGGAAGGGCACTGAGAGACTACTGACCACACATCTCTAAGGCCTGCAATGTCTCTGAGGGAAAGCACATCACCATGGGAACCGTCATCCTGCAGACCCAACAAGTCACTCAGCTTTGGTTTCCCACTTGCCAGCTGCCCACCACATAGGGTTCCTGTGGGGAATACACTGAGGTACAGAAACAGAAGCCCTTGGGAAAACTTAACTGTGCCACACACCTTAAGGCATCCCACACACACTTTTAAGAAGGCTCAGGCCCTTTCCTACTTTGTTGGTAACTCATGTTTTTTGTTTGTTTTTGTTGTTTTGGGGAAGAGAAGGCAGGACTTTTAATCATTCTACTATGATTTTTTCTCCAGGGTCTATAAATTATTTTCAATAAAAACTAAGTGCACTGTTGCTTCCATTTTTCTGCAAGGTAACTCCAGGAATCTGAGGAATATTTATACCCACAATCCCACATAAAAGTAGAAAGTCAAGCCTTTGATTAACTGAATGTCCTCAGGCAAGATAATGAGTCCTCAATAGGTAGTGCTGAAAGTATTCAAGGACAGATGACTTTAAAAGCAACCCCATGTGGCTCGAGCCTCCCAGGGAAGGAAGGAAGAGTGGTGGTCAGGAAACAGCATGGGTTCTGGAGGCAGACAGGTCTTGATTTGAATCTCAACTCCACTAGCACTTGCGACTTGTGTGATCCTGGCCTTGTTACTTAAACTAATACTGCGTCTCCAAGCACCTTGAGGAAAGGAGCTATTCTTGTAGAACCAAGTACAGTGTCTGGTAGGTAATAAAAGTCTTTGAACAAATAGTTTCTGACGTGGTCCAGGAGTTTGAAGGATTATCACCTGGTGGTACTGAGGAAGTCAGCACAGGTTCAATCTCTGCTCAGGCCAGTCAGGGTCACACAGAGAAGAACGCTGCTCTGGTGACTAAATGAGACACCAACAATAAAGTAAGTGCCTGCTGCACAGAAGACATTTAGCAAACGCCGTGTTCCCTTCCCCTCCCTAAAGAGAAGATCCAGCGAGAATTACGGTCCCTCTCTCCAAATGGCTACAGGTCTGTCATGTGTCTGTGGGCTCTAAAGGGCAGGAGGATCAACAGACAAAGGAGAAGAGTAAATTTCTGCTGAATGTGAGGAATAATCCTCTAACAGAGCTGATTAGCTATGTAACAGAGAGCTCTCTCAGTAACCACGGTAATAGATATTAAATAAAAAGCCTGTTATTAGGAGTTAAACGAAGTAAAAAACTGACTTGAGTGCCCCTCAATGATAACTACACTAATAGTTTCAGGTGGTCTCACTAAGGACTAGTCTCCCCCTCTTGCTCAGAGCTTTCAAGAGCTGGACACTTTTGTTCTCAGTCTAGCTCCAGACTTGCTTAACATGCCTCCAGCATTAGATCCACCTCCTGCCCACTTCCAGTCACGCGGACAAAGTTTTCTCACCACCTCCATCACCGCCACCCATGGTCCAAGACATCCCCGGCTTCCTCCTGGGTTACTGCAGTAACAGATCTTAACTGTTCTCCTTGCTTCCTTGTCTCCCTACATGCTCTTCTGAAGCCAGTAGCTAGAATGATCCTCCTCATACATAAGTGGGATCAAGTCATTCTGCTCCAAATCCTCCCACGCCTTCTCTTCCTACTCAGAGTAAAGCCAAAGTCTCACCGGAGGTCTGGCACCCACCATCCCTCTGCCCTCAGCACCTCCCACTCTCTCCCAAGCTCGCTCCACTCCAGCGGAGCCACTCCAGACTCGGGCCTTTGTGCTCTATTCCATTTCTCCGGCCTGGAATGCCCTTCCCTGAGATGCACACATGGTTCACTCCCTCACCTCCTTTAGATCTTTGCTCAGATAACACTTTTCAAATGAGGCCTCCCTCAGGCAAGCTATGCAAACTGCAACCACACCTGCTCCCTGCCCCAGCACTCTCCATCCCCTTCCTTCACAGCCCTGTCACCACCTGACACAATGCATTTTACTTGCTTACCATCTGCTTTGCCCACTAGAACGTAAGCTCCTGGAAGGCAGGGATGTTTGTCTGTCTGGTTTTTTGCTGCTATATTCCCATCCCTATGACACCACCCAGCATAGAGCTGGTACTTAAAAAATGGCTGTTGAGTGAATATTTAGACATTTGGGACCCTCTGAACATGATGTTGGTTCCCAGGCACATTCTGTATGCAAAAAGCCTTGAACCTGGAGTCCCTGTTCCAGGCACTTTCTACAGGAGACCCTCTGAGACTCCAATCCTATGCTATCTGCACATGACATCATACATCATGATGATCTTTTACTTGTATTAATCAATTTACAACACAATTGTCTCTAATAGCAGCACTGAGAATATCTATTATGTGTCAGATTCTGTGTGATGCATAGCCTGGTGCTAACGAGGAGCCCACATAGAGCTACAACAGCCAGAAATAATTATCACAGCTCACATACAACTGCAGTAGCCAGAAGCCTATTGAGGGAAAAATCCTGGAAAATTCAGTTGAAAGTTTCATTTTCTTGCTTATAAAATGAGCATCTCACAAGATCAGTTGATAGTAATTTCTTTGGTAAAATGCTTACATATTTCTTTGAGAGTCAGGGCTCGTCCAATGTGCCTCTTTAGTTCAAAATCACTCATAGCACAAAGTACTTTCCTTGCCAGATCAGAAGCGGCATGGCACAGAAGCTGGGGCGTGGGCCCGGAGCGGGAGTGGGCAGAGGCAGAACTTACCTCTTCGATTTCCAAGTCGATGCTGTACAGCGTCCTCTGCAGGCGGAGGCTCCCCAGGTGGATGTGCTTGCCTTCTTCTTCATCAGGGCTGGGCCGCTCGTCACTGTCCAGGAGGAGGTGGCCCTTCTGCTCTGCCAGCACCGCCTGATGCTCAGTGCGCTGCAGCTGCCTCACCTTCTCTTTCTTGCCCCTGGCAGCCCTCTTGTCTTTTTTCATTTTGGGGGTCAGCTTGGGCGAGTTCTGGACACTGGCGTGGGAGGAGTCCCATGCCAAGGTGGCATTTTTCATCTCTATCTTGATGTGAGGACTGGCTGGTTTGTTCTTTACCATGTGAACCTCTTCCATTAGAAACAAACTCTGATAGGAGTTGTGAGAGAGGTGCAAAGATGAGACACTGGATCAAGACCAGGGAGACAAGCCTAGGGCGTACACTCACGCAGCAAAACACATCAGGCTATACAGTGGAAGGAAGCTGAAGGGCAAAAGGTAGCTCATTAGTGTAGCCCAGTCTCAGGCCCATCAGGGGTCAGCGGGAGTGTGGGGACGACTCAGGAGGTATAGGGGCCTTGTCAATCGATCCCACACTCGACACTACACATTGCATGCTAAGTTACATTTTCCTTTTCTACCAGCCTAACGTGGACCTAAGGACAGCTAACTGGCATGCAGCTCCTTGTTCTCATTCATGAGTTACCGAGTAGCAGGTAGGACAACCAAAAGGCACAGACACTCACTACCCTGTTTTCCTTCCAGACCCCTCCTGCAGAATCCCAAAGCCTGTCCACTTCCCTCACCCACACAGTGCACCCATCTGTGGGCAGGCTGAACTGAGATTGTCACTAGGCTTACATTGTTAGGGTTAGAAAAGAGTATCTAAGGTGTTATCTACTATACAGTAAATCTTCTTGCCCAAAAATTCTTATGTCTTCAAAGCCCTGCCTTGGAACTTGTGAGAATTTAAATGACCAAAGGAATAGACTTCTGTGAAAGTGAAGGGTACCTCTTGGAGAAATATCCCTTGGGAAGAGAACAAGGCTCTTTCGTCCCACTCATTTCCAGAGTCCCACTGAATTATGTTAAGAGAATAAAAACGGAATTCTTGAAAAGATAAATGTTCCTAAAATAAGATGTGAAACACTGACCATAATAAATCATAGCCCAGGACTTTCCCATAAGACTTTGAATCCACTTTTGGCAAACCTCTTAGACCAGCGACCTTCTCTACAGAATAATACTATCACAGTTGGATGCCCAGTATGATAAAAAAAAAAAAATTTTTAATAAAAAATTTTAAAACATTAGAAAATCTTTAGAGAAAAGATGATTCGTAGGGTCAGGACTCTTTGCTTAGGTACTAAGAACCCCCAATGATCTTAAAGTTTGCAGATGCTATTAAATGTAATATATAATCTGCTTCTCCAAGAACAAACCCTTTCTCTTGGATTCGAAACTTCCAAACTTGCTCTCATCCTCCCTTAAGTCACCACTCTCCCATTCATTCCTAATCACTAATCTTCCTAGAAGTGCCATGTTTCTAAATTTCCTAGATAATTTTCACTCTTGGTCTACCTTAGGTTTAGCCGCTACTGAAAACAGCTGTTGGTTTCATTTGTTCAGTCTTCCTGAGAGTAGGAGCTAAGAATAACATGCGTAATATTTTGGTCACTTTCACAGAGTAAAGCCACATGCTGACAGAATTCCCATCATTTCTCTCCCCTCAAAAGTTATTAAAAGGATGAAGATCTTAGGCCTCAATAAACTATTAAGAAACATGCTGGTACCTACAGGTTTGCACAGCTCCTTCCTCATCCTTCCTTTCCACTCCCTGCAGCCCTGCCCTCCTCCCAGGAGCATTTCGGCTTCAGGTCACTCTGCCCTGGCATGCTGACAGGCAGAGAAGGGCCTCACCACACTTGAGTTTGTATCTACTTGGATTTGCACCTTCCAGGGCAAAACAATCTTAGAGGTACACAAACCATAAAACTCAATCTCACCACCTGACACTGACCATTAAAACGTTACCCTCATTCACTAGAAGAATCAAATCAGAATGTATCTGTTGGGCAGAGAGGGGACTACTCACAGGGTTGCCAGCTAAAATGCAAGATGCCCAGTTAAATTTGGATTCCAGAAAAACAGTGAATAATTTTTCAGTATAATTATGCCCGTGCAGTATTTAACTGGGTGACCTGTGTTTTTCTTTGCTAGAGCTGGCCACCCTACTACAACTAGTGACAATCTAACCAGAAAATCCACAACGTGGCTTCTTTCTGGCTTTCTATAGCTTAATATCCTCCTAGAAATTTTATATCTCTTTTTCTATCCTTTATTCACACTACCCAACAGGAGGCGACAAGTTCTTCTGCAAGATGCACTTTCGAGGAAGGTCAGATAGAGAAAAGGCTACACTTCTGTATCTTTCAGATCCCCAACTCCAATAAAAGAAAGAAAAAGGAAATAACACAAAACAAGAAGGCACAGGGTAAAAAGCAGGCTTCCAGAACATCTTTACTGAATTTCAAGGTCTGCAGAAATAAAGAGGCAAGTCCCACCCTTGTTATCCTCCTGTCCATCTCCTAGAAATGATGGGAGAGCAGGTGCTTTCTGGGAAGACATAATCTCAGGAACAGTTTTGTTGTTGTTTTGAAAAGCCTGCCTTAGATGATCCCCCAGGATTCAGGCAGATTTCCTTTAACGTACTCAGAAACATTTATTAAGAACAGTTGCCTTACAGCTAAGACAAGCCCCCCTCAACACCCTAGGGAAGTAAATGTAATGCTAATTAATAAGCACCTGAAGATAATAAGAAAGAACCGGCTTAGAGTTGGGGGGATTAAGGAATAAATACTTGTTATCTTCGGCCAAGTATCTAATTAAAGAAAGAAGGGGAAAAAAAGACTGCCAAGAGGAATGAGATAGAATGGGACTGACATCTCATGGGGCATATAATGGAGCTCTGGGTGATTTTGCTTCTATTGTTAACTCCAAAGCTTCCTGCACAGAGGAGAGAACTATGGTGTGAAAAGCCACCTGCTGATATAAGTCCTTACTAATAAGTGAAGAGAACCCTCAAAAAACAAGAGAACAAACTTACACTATACACTCTTATTTCTTCATCCAAAATGCTATGAAATTCATTCACTAATAAGAATGTAACAACAGGCTGGGCACGGTGGCTCACACCTGCAATCCTAGCACTTTGGGAGGCCAAGGTGGGAGGACTGCTTGAGCTGAGGAGTTTGAGACCAGCCTGAGCAAAAGCAAGATCCTGTCTCTACTAAACATAAAAAAATTATCCAAACATGGTGGCATGCGCCTATAGTTCCAGCTAGTTGGGAGGCTGAGGCAGGAGGATCATTCAAGGCCAGGAGTTTGAGGTTGCAGAGAGCTACAATGATGCCACTGCATTCTAGTCCCAGGCAGATTTTGAGTCTGTCTCAAAAATCAAACAAACAAACAAAAAAAAACAGAATATAGGAACAAACAGTGGGGAGAACTTATGATCAAATGCTTTCTTCCATGACTGGGTATTGTGGGTTCAGCAAAATGAAGCTCTGGTTATCATTAGACTGTTTCTTTTCACACAACCCTGGCTCTTGACCTAGCAGCCAGGCTGGGGTGGGAAGAACATGGGGATAGGGGTGCATTCTTGAGGATCACCTGTCTTGACCAAATAAAATTCACTTAGTTAACTGCAAACAAGTAGAATATAAATAAATCCTGGAAAGCTATTCTTCACTCTTCTTAAGAGGAAAATCCAATTTGTGTTCTCCTGAACCTCTAAGTTGATGATAATCATCCCTTGAACATCTGAGCTTCAAGCCTTCATGTCACCAAAGTTGCTTTCATATTGTTCCCACTGGCCAGGACATATAAGCAGGAGCCCAGGAGCTAATCCACACAGTGGCATTGTCAAGGAATTCCAGCCCACATGACACTTCTTTTTTTTTTTTTTTAAGTGTTAACCACTTTCAAATCTTTCTCTCTCTCCACTTCCCAAATATACTCCCTCCTCTTGTATCATGTATTTATATTATTCTGAAGGCACAAAGAATATAGCCAAAGTATGATCAACCAACCACTTGCAAGAAAAGAAACTGATACTTAATTAACTGCACTTCTCAACATGATCTAGTTTTAGGACTATTCCAAGTCACTGCATTCCCTGCATCATGATTGACAATCACAGGGCAAAAAAAAAGTAAATATCAAAAAGGACTTAGCTCGAAACCAGCCTGAGCAAGAGTGAGACCCCATCTCTACCAAAAAAGGAAAAATTAGCCGAGTCGGTGTCGTGTTCCTGCAGTCCCTGTACTACGGAGGCCAAGGCAGGAGGATCACTTGAGCCTAGGAATTTGAGGGGGCAGTGAGCTATGATGACACCACCACACTCTACCCAGGGTAACAGAGTGAGACTCTGTCTCGAAAGAAAAAAAAGGACTTAGGATGTCAACCAATCAAAATGACAATGGCAAAGATCAAGGGGAGGAAACCCTGAGAGTCACCCAACAGCAATGGTCTTCTAGGTTTAAATCACTTCCAGGCCCAGTGAGTTATGACACATGTCCCTGTCAGGCCCAGATGGAGAGGCCAGCGCTAAAGGGGAACACTGAAATCCTGGGAGCCCAGAGCCCGTCATCCACAAGATGTAAAAATACATATTAATTTAAAAAGGTAACTAGTCTCGTTCCTTAATTCAGTCTCCTCCACTGCCCCTTTCTTGCCAACTTGCCAAAAGGCTAACAGTAAGCCAAAGCCAAGTGCAGCTGGCCTGTGAGGCCCGTGGAACAGAGGCAGCAGCTGGTTGTGCCAGGACAGCTCCTGACATGGGAGAGAGGAAAGGAGCCACTTACCTTAAATCTGTCAACAGCAACCGATGCTTCTGAGAGGGACTTTACTGAGAACGGTGTTACTTTCAAAGCAAAAGTCATGGAATTGAAGACAGTCACCACTGTGAAAGCCTGAAAACAGGAAAGAGAAGAATCTGAGCCTGATTAGGCTGTGCACCTAAAATGACAAGACATCAGCAATTGCCTTGCAGGCGCTAGGACGGCTACAGCCTGACCATCCAATGTCACTACAAGTCAGCTACATTTTTTTAAAAATAGGGTTTTAATTAGACCCTCAATTAAAATTATCAGTAAATCTGAAACACAGGATGATCTGTATTTTCATAATTAAATCCAAACTTACGTCGTCTAAAACAACCCACACACTATTTGTGCATAAGGGCTGGCTCTCCGCTCTCCCACTTCTGAGCTCAATCATGTGTATGAAAAAACACCTTCTCATTCTTGGGGGAACCTCCAATCTATGGTATTTCTAGAATGTTCCCCATCCTCGAGGGCTCCCTGACCTGTGCTGCTGTCAGATCGAAGCCCAGGGTCATGTGAACAGAGAACGTCACCACGCTGGCAATCACCACCACGATGGGAGCCACACCAACAGTGATGCTCTGAAAGTACCCGGCTTTTTCCAATATCCGACGCTCCTCCTCTCGGATTTCTATGAACAAAAGCAAGCCAATTTCAAAGCAAGTTAAAAGAAATCTTGGGACATTTCTCCTCCACCACCAAATGCGACTCTGTCAGTCTTCGGCCAAACATAAATTTCAATATAACCCTTTAACATCTATGATGCAAACACTAGGTCAATGACTATCAGTTCTATCATTAAAGCTGGTACATAAGCCCAAGGTTCAAAATGGAGCAAGTCACAGGAATGAATCTAACAGAAAGCTGTCACTACATGTGACTACAGTGACAATCTGCCCTTTTGTGACTCTTCTTGTAAGTTTCTTAGGTTTAGAAGGAATGAAGACATTAATTGTCTCTACAATTGACAGTTTGTTTTCTTACCTAGTTGTTCATTTTTTGCCTAAGGAACTATAGGAAAGACTATACAACGGCAGTGGAGAATTAAAAAGGGACTGAGATTTCCTAGAGAGCCTGCTGTATGTTGGCAATGGATAGAAGCTTCCACACCAAGAAGCTCTAGGGATGATTGGAAGAAGATGGGTGAAATGCAATTTCTATAGGCAGAACGATTTTTCTTAAATATCTGCAAAACCAACACTCTTATTAACAGAGCAACGATGGAGTACTTTTTAAAGACCAAGGAGCAGGAAGTAGAACAATAAAATAGTGATGTATTTTTAATTATAAAAGTAATTCTTCTGAGAGGCTATGCACTTGCCTTAAAGGTATTACCATTACATTGGGAACTATCTTTAGAGCTAATTCGTAAGTCACATAAAAACACTAAACTCATTGCTCTTTGCAAATTAACACACACAGGTACAGATACCAGTCAGAGATGAAGGATGGGCGGCATCTCAGAAACGAGATCATAAAACTATAGAATCTGAGAGCCAGAAAGGACCCTGAACAGCCATCCTGCCATCAGCATGCTGGCAAATATCCATTCAGAACCCATTTGTTCCACTCCGGTGGAAACAAACTCGCTACTTAACAAGGCAGCCCAATCCACTGCTGGACACCTCTGCATGGTCACCTCCTCTAGATGCTTCTTAGCTTAACAGCCCTCATAAATAACACTGGATATAACATTCCCTAAGGTTGAGTCGGTGAAACTAAAACAGCTGCCTTGACCTGAACACTGTATTTCTATTCCACTTAGAACTGCCTTAACTGTTTAACAGCACTGTATTCAGTCAGCTCTCTGTAAGGTTATGGTCCACTAACATATGGTCCATATCTTTTTTATTTAAATAAATATGAAATGTACCTACATATTTAAACTCTCACATGCCTTTAAATATATCCTTCTTCAATTTTACCTGTCTTAAGGCCCATCATTCCACCTTCTGTTGAGAACTTTCTGAATGCCCAGTCTGTGCTGATTATTCCTCCTAGCTTTGTGACACTTACATATTGCAGGTGCTTATGCCTGCATTAAATTTACAGATCAAGATGTGGCCGGGCACTGAGAACCTGGTGAGTCAACATCAATCAATCACTTAAAAAAACAAAAATAAAAAATAAAACAAACAGAAAAGCTCCTAGTGAGCGGCAGATAGGACCAGAGTCCAACCATCCTGACTCCCAGACCACCACTCAGGTCACACAACCACCTCCGGTGCATTTGCAGCCACAGAGTAGAAGGGGCAAAAGTGGAGTTCTCAGCAGTCATTTGATACTGTCTTCTGTGACAGCCTCACAGCCAGGCCCGGAAATCATGGGCAGGACAAGAATATACCCAGGGGCTTTGAAACTGAATTATTCCTAACTAGCTGTGTTATCTTGGGAAAATCACAATTTTCCCAGGTCTCAATTTCCTCATAGGTAACATGAGGTTACAGGTACAAATCTCTAAGATGCCTCTAAACATGACTGTATATAATGACACTATGACCTTAGGTGTCCTAGTATCTAACGTGCTCAGGAAGCAAAGCTGTGTAAGTAATCAGACCCAAGGAATCCAAAGTCCTTCTATCATATCCACATATGAAATCTTTAAACTCACTTTGGACACTTTGAGAAAATGCTTTCACCCAGGCATACATTTTAATAAATTTAATGTAGGTAAGAACTTCATTCATCTTCTGGACACGGTCATCTGTGGCAGCCACACATTTTCTCCTAAAATATGCAGTGAGCCGTGATACAAACATCTGAAAAGAAAAGCGATACCACACCAAATCAAAGCTCATTCCAACTTGAGAACTGCCTAATCTGCTTAAGGTCATTCTAAATAAAATCTGTTATCTGTTTGGACAGGCCAGATTTCATGCAGTTGTACTGTGACCTACTGGCTGATAAATTCTCTTCTCTTTACAAGACCATGAAGACAAATATTTGTTCTCATAGTGAACACAGATACAGAGTGCTACCAAAGGGGAAGCAAGAGAGCCACATCAGAACCAACTCCAGAGGGCGTAACTCACACATTCCTGTGTTACAGCGGGGCAGGAGGGTTCACCTGCTGGTCTTCTCCTTCACTCAGATTTTCTTTTTCTTTTAATAGTTTTTTTGGTTTTTGTTGTTGTTTTTTAAAAACCGGGTCTTGCTATGTTGCCCATGATTGTCTCGTACTCCCCGGCTCAAGCTATCCTCTTGTCTTAGCCTCCCAAATAGCTGGGAGGCACCCAGCTATCATGGTGTGCCACCATGCCTGGCTAGACTTTCTCTTTTTAAATGTCATTAGGAGCCACTGTCTTTATACAAATAACACTTTACTTCCTCTCAAGTCACATTTCTGCCCATATGGACTGAGCACTGACCAGCTCCAGATTTTTCCAAACCAGGTAACTGTTTTGAGGAAATTTCCAATCAAAGATGTGATACCCCAGGGATGCCTACTATAACCCAATGGAAGTAACTCATCTCCAAAGGAGAAACTGCCAAGACACAGCTAGGAGATTTACTCACCATTGCTGGATAAAAGAGGATAAAAACAGCGGATCCCAGGAAGCCTGTTGGTCCCAGGATAATTACATTATAAATCATGCCTAAGATGGCAACAACGGGTCCTCCAGCCAACAAGCTGCCAACAGCAGCTGCCTCAAACATCCTGTGCCCATCGTTGGAGCAAATGTTGATGAGCTACAAGACACAAAGAGTAGTGAGGGGGCCCTGCAAGGACACAGGTCACTTGTCTCAGAAGGAAGATAAAAGACAAAGCAGGGCCCCCGAGGAAAGAAAGCAGTTCCTGCTGGGAAGTTGGTCTTTGCCGTCAAGCAGACATCCCTCACTCACCTCACCCAGGGACTTTTCTTTAATGTTCTTTAATTTAAGGATCTTCTTAAATGCCATAGTTAGGATGGCCCCCCGCAAGCGGACACCAGTTCGGTAATTCAACGCCCAAGTGAGTGCCAGTGACCAAGACCGCACAATTTCTGTCAGGAGGAGGCCCAGGACTAACAGCAAGCTGTACTGCAGGTTAGACTCTGTTGCCTGGGTGTACTCCAAGAGGTGTTTCACCATGAAGGCCTACAGGGAGAAACACACACCACTGTCAACATCTCCACAGCACCCACACACAATGCCATAGTTTTATGTTAAGTTAGAAAGAGTAGGCAGCTCCACTGTACAGTGACCAGTGTGCAAGCAAAGGAAAATCTTCTTGGAGGACCAAATATTACTACAGTCTGCCTACAGTCATTTATTCAGGACAGTTTGTAGGAGGTAAGTCTAATTTGAGACTTTCTTCTTTAGGACACTATCAAAACCGTTACTCTTTCTAATGTAACATAAACCTGTCCATGAGCTGAAATTAATTCTAAACACGTGGTCATTCAAAAGTATATCTTTGACCTTATTCCAGTAACTCCACACATGGATACATTTCTTTAAATGAAATTAAGACCTTTTTTTGGATCGTTTCAAACGTGCTTATTTGATAAAAAGGAACAGTGTACCTACAGTTGTACTGGGGAAGAGTGAGAAGTGCATTTGCAAAACATTCCTGAAAATAAACATCAGCAGTTTAATAGTACAGAAGTGAGTAAACAAAGCAGACTATCAGAAATCCAGAAACCCTCCCATGGGCCCTCCCCACTCCCAACTCCCTCCCAAAAACAAAAACATGTTACCTCAGGTAGCATATGTCTAACACCACCTGCAGAGAGGGAAGGCAGCCAGCCCCCAAGAACCACCGAGTGCCACCTCCAGCTCTGAGGTCCTGCAACGCCGGAGCACACACTCACACAAGGCACATTCAGCAACAGTATTAAATACCAGAAGTGGGAAATAATGTACTTTTATTGAAAATGAAAAAAATATAAAAGTACCATCTTCAAAGAGCATCTCACAAACACTGTACAACAGGAGAATTGCAGTAACATACAATGGGAACATACAGAGTCGAGTTATACAGGGCTAGCCATCTAACAGGTCATCTGGCCTCTGACTGTTGTTTTAACTACACACAGTGGAAATACAGAATAGAACCGGTATCTGTTTCCAAGTCCGAAGTAGTACACCAGGCTGACAGCACTCAGTCAGTTAGGGCTCCTGAGGTTGCAAGGATTCTGCAAGGGAGTAGATTCTCTAGGATTAAAGACTTTGTTGCTAAGGAAAGAGAATTAAAAAACAAAACAAAACTGAAAACTCCCCCAAAGAGGTATTCTGCTCAAAATTGCTGGTGCTATTGGTGCACTAAGCTGGGAGGAATTACCTCGGCTCAGGACACAATACAGAATTCTAGGCCTCGAGGAAAAACTGGTGGCACCCTTCTGAGTCTTTTCAAGTCCTTGTAGCTAAAATTGATCTTGACAAAAATAAAACAAAACAAACCACAACAAAAGGCAGCCAAATCAATCCCCCACCCTAAAGGAAGAAAAAAAAATTATCTCGAAACCCATCCACCCATCTATCTTGGTTCCTCATAGCAGAGGTCACTGCAGCCGTAAGCCGGAGCTGAATGACAAACAATGGAGGCCAGACACGATCGTCCTGGGGAAACTAATGCCAATTCCCGAAACCCAGACTCTCTCCAGGTTAATGTGTATTTCTCGTTTTTCCTGAGAGTAAATAAATACCAGATGACCACTAGTCCTAGGAGAGGATCCCCACCAATCAGATTTACGTCAAGTCCCAGTAAATAACCTGATCAAATGGGAGATTTCAGATTCCAAGAACTACTGTATTCCACCTCTCCCCTCCCTCAGATTTTTAGGTTTATATCCATTGCTTGGGTCACCACTGTGGACAGCTGGTTGTTGGTTTACTAGCAAGAAGATTGGCTTCTTTTCCAGTATGCAATCCAAAATGTGGAACTGAGTCACAGGGTCAAAGCCCCTTTTCCTCACGTGAAGCAACTCAGTAAGATGGCGGTGCAGTGAAGCATGTTCCCACACACCTCGGCACTGATGGAGCAGTCTCCAAAGGAAGGCTGAAGGGACAGCAGGTTGTTGTTTTGGGCTCCTTCCTTTCCATACCTTTAGAGTGCCATTTTTCAGCACCAGTAATAGCATTAGCACCTCCCACAGGGGAGGAGCAGGGAAGGTAAAAGACATAATGAATGTTTACACTATGCAAAACTTTCAAAGGGGGAAAAAGAGGAAACAGCAGATTAAAGAATTTCCAACACATAGGGTTTTTAAAAAGCAATGACATTTCAAACCATTTTGTATGGGATAAAAGAAAAAAAGGTTTTCATGAAAAATCCAACCAAAATTTAGTTTTTAAAAAGTTTACAAATTTATCATTTAAATCTAAACAAATGGGAAGAAAACTCAAGACTGTCAGCATAGCTGTCTGGCTGTGGAAAGCATTCCCAGTGAATAAACTTTACCTTACCTGAACTCTTGGCGAGAGATTCTGCCCAGCTTGACTCTCTCATTCTGACCGCAGAATACAGCCATCCTGAAAATTCTAAAGAACAGCTTCTGTCACTGGTTCCACTACAGAGAGACTCCCCCCAAATCCAGATCCTGACAGCACCAAGCAAGCTGCAGCTGGAGAGAGGTTGGAAGGGTGGGAAACTTACCTCTCTAAAGGCTTTACACTGTCCTTTTTCCCCAAAAGGCCCTGGAGCAGAGTTAGCATTCACCAAGAGATAGCACCGCAGGAGGTAGCCTTCTCTTGCAGATCTACAGGGCGGATGCTAATTCTTTACAAACAGATCATAGGATAGGTCAGGCCTGGTCTTTTAAAACTGTCTTAATCCAGGAAGGCCCCAAAAGCATCTCTAAATTTAGCAATTTGGCTACTCCAGTAGATTCTGGTACTCCAATAACATTATCGTGACCCTTGGGCAACTGGCACACAGTGCTGGTCCACTGGCATCACCAAAACCTCGGATCCATAAATGGCCAGCAAGTCACAAAAAACTGAAACACAACAACTTTGATTGTGTTTCATTCATTGTGTGTGTGGCTACCAAGGTTCAGTGAGACCTGAGGGCGGACAAGAAATGATGATGCTATATTTGGGAAGCCCACATTTGAGGAGTCCATTCTTACGTAGGTTTCTATAAGAACAGATTGAACTAGTTTGAAAGTCATGCCAGATTAGAAATTTTGCAAAAATCTAAAATGGATGTTCGTCAAAAAGATTTAAGTCCACAGACAAGAGGTTTGTTCATTGCTAGTACTAATCTCAAAACCAGCCTGGTTCTTTAATTTCCAATTAAAAGAAATGCATTAGATCTGGAGCTCCAAAAAAGAAGTTTGCATTGTTTACACTTTTAAATCTTTATTGTTTACACTTTTAAATCTTTTTATCAATAAGAGGGATGGATGAATCCATTGCTGTCTCAGTTGTTCTAGGATGGAATCTCATGAAATAACACTGGCCCTGAGGTGCTCTTCCTTCCCCAAAAGGGCAAAGAGAAGAAAAAGCATGTTGCTGTTTTCCTGTTAAAGGAGGGCTCTCAGCTTTCCCTGGCATCTAGAAGTTTATTAGAAATTAGTATCCCAGTGCACTACACCATAAATGAGAAATTAAGTAATATACAGATGCTCAAGGGAGTGATTGGAAAGCCACCACCAAGCTGAACATGCACAGGTAACATTTTTTTTTCCAAAAAGAATTAAAATCCCAATAATCCATGAAATTTTTTTTTTTTTTTTTTGAGGGGAGCCAATGAAGTTCTTGCACTGGCCAACTGGAAGTGAGAAAGCCCATTATCGCTTTATTAAGAAAGCCTGCATATGGTGCTACCCAGATGAAAGAACTCTATGAAGGATCAGAGCAGCCACCAACCCTGTAGTGAAACAATGACAGAAGCTCTTCTTAGGGGAAGCTGGCTCTATGAAAATGTTTGCCAATTTGGTCAATAATATAACATAACATTTCAATTACATGGTCCTTCTTACTTAAAACTTATGTAAAAGTATGTTAGTTGGTCAATTAATATAGAAACTCAATACCAGAAAAGTAGTGTTCTCTGTTTCAGAAAAGAGATCAACACTTTAACAAGAGGCATCAAACATTTAAGAAAAACAAAAACACAAAACTGCAAATTAGTTTTACCTAATCACCATGCATCATGATTGCATACTTACCAAAACCATGAACCTCCAGCTTACCCACACACGGAAAATGCACAGTATAAGCAGTACTACTGCTCCGATGCCTCAAGGCAAATATGCAGAGAATAGATTTAATCAAAGTCTCAAGTGTAAGGCAGCACAGCAGGTGTAAGGAACAGGTGCCCAGGAAACAGCGTGAACGTCACAGGCTCTCTCATCTACTCTGCTTCAGTACAGTCTAGGAAACGCCATAGCTGCCACCCCAATGCTTGCCACATAGTTCACACTATAAACCAGACTTAAAGTGGACTCCAGGTCAGACTCCTAAAAACCTTGACAGTCCTCTCGTTTCCTCAGGGCTCATTTGCCACAGACTCGCCAAACACGTGACACCTCTGCCTCCAGGCACCCAGCATGTCATCGGCGCTGGCTCACCAGCCATGCCACGCAACATTCTCTCACCCACTCACAGCACTGCAAGACACATTTGCCTGGACCAACACTGTCATTTCATGTGGACACACAACCAAGAAGGACAGTCCTGTGCAGAACTGGAATCAGTTCAGTTTCTCCCCCGACCCAGGAAGGCAAGCCAGTTCTGTTTCTTCTCTGGCAACACTGTCCCCTCATCCTCCCAGTGGCTGATAAGCCACCGTTTGCTCCAAAATCCATCGACCCCTTTCAACAGACCTGGAGGCATCTCTAAGGCTACCTAGCCCAAAGCTGAGCACAACCCCTGCAACAGAACAAGAGCGTTAGAGCTGGCCGTGGCCGGGCCCCTGGAGACTGTCAGAAAGGATGGTTAGACTTACTGGTCCGCTGAAGCCAGCCAGCTGCGTGATCATCAGGCACACGATGGACAGGACGAGCCTGGTGCGGCAGAAGATCCACACAACCCTTCGCAGGGAAGCAGCATCTGGCCCCACTTCATTCAGCTCTTCTTGCCACAGTCTCTCTAGTCTTAACAAGGGCACATGTCCTCGTTACACTCTCCCCAGGGGAAAAGGCACACCTAGCTTCCCTCCTGCCATCACTGTTTGTCTCCAGGCTTTGTCAACACTCACACAAGTCCTTCCTTTAAAACTGTGTACATAATCTTCACCTTCAGGAAGAAAATACCCTTCTGGGGTAGCTACAGATTTACCCTGTACAGGCAGCCTCTCAGGATACAGAAAATGATACGAGTGAAAGCCTTTCCTTCCACCCAGAAAAGTCACCCCTGAATGAAATGTATAAGAACTCCCTTTCTCAAGGGTCCCCAACCCTTTCTGAAGGTTCCTGTGGTAAAATGTAAAGGTGTAAACTAAGTTTTAATCATGACAATCAGCTACCACAAAAATGTACTCTGTCACAAGGCAGCAACATAATCTCCCTGCAGACTCAGGAAGAGAAGCGGGGCTGAGAGAGAGAGAGAAAGCCCGTGGTTAAAATAGGATCAAAGGTGAAATAGGAGTAAAGCAAAAGAGCAAAGAGAAGGAGTCATCCCCAGGCCGCCCTCCCTCCACAGAACAGCGCAGCTCTTCAGAGGACACAGAGCTCCGGGCTTCACACTCCTAGCTCAGGCCCTACCCACCCAGCACTGGGAGACCAGGGTGGACCAGAGACGCCTACCTTCTGCAGTTCACATCGGAGGACTCGTGCTTGGACAAAGACCACACGTCCTCCATTAAGAGCTCCCCCTTCTTGTGGGCCATGCGGGCCAGAGGAGAAAGCCATGAAAAAGTCATGCAGGAGAAGAGCCCAGCATTGTCCACTGGGTGCTGGTGTCTAAGGAGAGAAAATCGAAATCACAAAACTGTCAACATACACTGAGAGACCAGCCAGTATTTAAAATACACTGAGTAAACCAACATGGTGGCTCATGCCTATAATTCCAGGGCTTTCGGAAGCCAAGGCGGGAGGATCACTTGAGGCCAGAAGTTTGAGACCAGCCTGAGCAACATAGCAAGATCCTGTCTCTACAAAAAACAGAAAAATCAGCTGGTTATGGTGGTGTGCGCCTGTAGCCCCAGCTACTCAGGAGGGTGAGGCAGGAAGCTCACTTGAGCCCAGGAGTTTGAGGTTGCTGTGAGCTGGACTGACACTACTGCACTCTAGCCCAGGCACCTCTGTCTCAAAAACAAAAAACAGAAAACACTATGTAGCAAACAGAGGTCTCCCCAGCTGGTCTAATTTTAGCCTGAATTTTCAAAAATGCTTTTGATGCTTCCCTGACGAGTCATTAACCAGCAGGGCCTCTTACTTGGAAGTGGTCCGGATGGGCTTCAGAGCACTCAAGCCATGATGGTACTTTCCCTTGGGATGTTCCTCATCCAGAATTCTGAGCTGAGAATGCATAGAGACATCCAGAGAAAGGCCCTCCGCTCGGGCTGCTGTTTCCAAGGCATCTTGGCATTCCAACTGTTCCAACAGACAGGAAGGGAGGCAAGAGCACAGTTAATAGGTGAGAGACAAATCTAACTGATGGTAGATGAAGCAAACCAACTTCATCTTCACTGAGAAATCCCAAGGGATAGGAAGTTCAACACTAACTTTGTATGATATCAAACCACTAAAGAACATTCAGCTAGATATTTAAAAATTTTTAACAGATTTTTCTTTTTTGAACACCTTTAGGTTTACAGAAAAACTGAAGAGAGTACAGAGCATTCCCATATACCCCCTCACCTCCCCCATCTGCTCCCCATCCGTTTTTCTTATTATGAACATCTTCCATTAGTGTGGTACATTGGTTACAATTGATGTGCCAATGCTAATTCATTAAGTAAAGTCCCCAGGTTATATCACAGTTTACTCTTTGTGTTGTACATTTTAAAATTTATATTTTTATCACTAAATATTTTATCTTCTGTTTCTCAAAATGAGAAACAGAAGTCAATTACTGAGAGTCAATTACTTCCCTATTAACTGCAAATTCTACTGCTCATTTTCTGTGACAAAAACTTCACAATCAGCCCCAGTTAAACAGCCCCGTCATGCAGTAAGAGCCTCCTATATCTCTCTCTTATCAGCAACGGGGAGAACAGAACATGGGTTCTCAGCCTGGCTGCATAGCTAAAGAGCTCCAATCCGCCTTTCCTACAGCACAAAGCAGAGGACCTTGTGAGTGGAAATATCATTACATATTATTTACTATAACGCTTATAAATGTTAATTAATTAGATTAACAAAAGTACATGTAATTCAAGGTCTGACTGTGGCAGAAGAGAGTGGGCCAAGAATCTGAACACATCTATCCCATTTACTGGAAAAGTGCTCACAAAATAACCCTAAAGGTAACTCAAAGTTTATGCTTTCCTGTTGCAAAACGAGAAGCTTCAATTTCCTCAATCTCTTTATCTTCCTTTTCCCTCTGAGCAGTGAAACTCACATCATCACGAATATTTCCAGCAATTATTGCTAAATACTCACAAAGAATAGACCCCCAAATCGAGAAAAAGTTAGGTGGTACAGCAACAACACACCACGTCTTACACAAAGCAGAGTCTATTTTTACACACCACCTCTTTCTCACAAAGAACAGAGGCCACTCAAATAGTAGCAGAATGGAAAGGGTAGCATCTGTGCACGGCCATCACCTGGATGCGAAAGCAGATCAAATACCATGGCTTCAGTTCACAGCACAGTTGCATATTTTCAGATAAGATAACTGCTTGGTATCAGAAAAGTTTCCAGCCCTGGAATGTACACTTGTTTGTGAAAAGCAAGATAGACCAGGTTTCAAGAGAATAAGCACATAACGTGACAAATGAGTCAACAAGAAGAAAAGGAGTCAGTCTTATGAGGTGCACAAGAAAAAGATTCACTCTTTACGTATAAGGCGAACACTTAATTTAGTGTTTGGAGACTACGGCACTTAGTAATGAACTGAGGACTGTTGAGATTCAAGGACACGACAAAGGGTTTTTTTCTTACCTTTAAGCTGCATGTAATCACAAAGGGAAAAAAAAACTATTGGGTTGAGAGAGAAGAAAGATACACTAAAAATACAAGCACACGTACTATAAGCGAGTAGGAACCAGGAATTTGTACAAAGTAGGTACAAAATGTTACAAGGACTTTATTTGGATATCCTTATTTGGACATCCAAAGCTTTAGAAGAAGATAAAAAATTAAAATACCACCTCAGGTACACATTGGGTATCTGCCAAAATGGATTATGTACTGGGCCATAAAGCAAACTGTGATAAGTCTCAAAAGAATGACATCATAGTGTATGGGCTCTGACCACTTTGGAATTTAATTAGAATTCAGTAACAAGAAAATCTCCAAATATTCAGAAGTTACACAATAAAATTCTAAATAATTTTAAAAAGACATCAAGTGGAAACTAGAAAATATTTTGAGCTAAACAGTAACAAACTGTAATACATCAAAATTTCTGAGATGCAGATAAAGCAGAGCATAGAGTGAAATTGTGATTGCTTTAAAAGCGTATGTAAGTAAAGAAGACAGAAAAATCAATGCTTTAAGTTAGGGGTTGACAAACATTCTCTGTAAAGGGCCAGACTGTAAATATTTTAGGCTTTGGGAGCCAAGAAACAAAATCAAGGATATTATGTAGGTACTTCTATTACAAGAGAAAACAAATTTCCACAAAAAGGTTATTGACAAAATTCAAATTGTAATGGAGTACAATTTTTTATAATACAGGTCTGTTCACAAGAAGAATGTAATTCTTTTGTGGAGGAATAACATTTCACTTAACTGGGGTTTAAAACAGTTTTCCCTTTCATTAAAATCGATTGCAAATCTTCGTCTGTTAATGCGGATACGTAATGAGATTTTACAATTTCATCTCTGAAAATGTCTTCACAAAGATAGGTACTGCCAAATACTGAAATCTATCCATGAGTATATGATTTTAATTGAGCACATTTATCTCTTGGAAGGCATTATAGAATTCTATTAGATTTTTCTCTTGACATTTGCCTTTATCATGTCATTATATCGCTGATTAATCATTTCCAATTTAAAGTTGTGTGGTAGCTACTAAATGGCACAGTTAAATGGATTTTTTTTATTGTGGCAAAATATATACAACATAAAAATTTGCTGGCTGGGCACAGTGGCTCATGGCTGTAATCCTGGCACTTTGGAAGACCAAGGGCAGGAGTTCGAGACTAGCCTGAGCAACATAGTGGGACCCCTGTCTCTATAAAATATAAAAAAATTTAGCTGGATGTGGTGGCATATGCCTATAGTCCCAGCTACTTGGAGGCTGAGGCAGGAGCATTGTTTGCGCCCAAGAGTTTCAGGCTTCAGTGAGCTATGATCATGCCACTGCACTCTAGCCTAGACAACAAAGAGAGATATTGTCTCAAAAAAAAAAATTTGCCATATTAACCATTATTAACTGAACAATTCAAGGGCATTAATTATATTCACAATGTTGTACAACCATTGACATTATCTATTTCCAAAACAAATGGATCTTAAAATATGGAAATTTCCTTTGTACTTCATTGAAGTCTTAAAAACACTGCTGGAATCATAATTTGAGCTTAGAAAATCTATCCACTACATATTTGTATTGAAATGGAGATCTCATTTCTCATTTTAACTTTTAACAGCATAAGTATATAAAGCAGCTTGACATTTATAATTCAAATATTAGTTGTGATCAAATTTACCAGGGTACCATTTTATATTCTCACTAGCAATATACAAGGGATAGTTTCTCCACATACTCACCAGCACTTGGTACTGGTATTATTTTTTATTTTAGCCATTCTAATAAATGTGGTATGGTATCTCATTGTGGCTCTCATTTGCACTACCCTAACGGTAAATGACGCTTAACAGCTGTGCCTACTTGCCACATATACATCCTTGGGAAATGTCTGTTCAAGTCTTTTGCCCATTTTCTAAGTGGATTATTTCTAAGTAGATTATTTTCTTAGTGTTTAGAAAGCTTTTTATACATTCTGGATTCAAATCCTTTGTCAGATATATCATTTTCAAATACTTTCTCCCATTTTATGGCATATTTTTATCCTCTAAATAGGGCCATTCACAAAGCAAAGTTTGTGATTTTGATAAAGTCTAATTGACTAATTTTTTTCTTTTATAGATTATGCTTTTAGTGTCATGTCTAAGAACTCTTCTTCTAACCCTGGGTCATGAAGATTTTCTCCTACGTTTTCTCCTAAAGGTTTTATAGTTTTACATTTTACATTTAGCTCTACCATGCATTTTGAGGTAATCATTGTAGAAAGTGGAAAGTTTAGGGAAAGATTCATTTTCTTTTTGCCATACACGTCCAATTATTCTAAAAGCATTTGTTAAAAAGACTACCATTTCTCCTTCAAATTATTTTGCACCTATGTCAAAAAGTTGGCCATACTTGTGTGAGTCTATTTCTGGACTCTATTATTCCATTCCATTGATCTACTTGTTTTTGTCTGTCCCTGCACTAATACCACTAACTTGATTACAATAGTTATAAAAGAAGTCTTAAAACAGGTACTGTGATACCTTCAAATTTATTCTTCGTTTTTAAAATTATTTTAGCTATTCTGATTCTTTTGCCTTTCCAGGTGAACTAAGTTCAAGTGTTAGAAGAGTTTTATAAACATCTTTTGACGTTTTAGAAGCATCAGAAAAGGAAAACTTGGCTTGCCATCCATTAGTAGGTTTACATGAGAATGGCATATTAGCACTAAGAGGAAACTAGAATATTCAGATTTTCTTTCAGTCATTCTTTCAACAAATAATTTACCAAGCACCTCCTATGTACAAGACTATTCCAGATGGTGGGAACAAAAATATGCCAATTCCTATGTGTATGACACATTATTTTATTTTCTTCATCTCTAAAATGCCTTAGTGACAGTTTTCACCAAATCCTATTAACAGAAAAGTAAACAGACTTAATTTTAAAAACCTCTGATTGCATGAATTTTGTTCCTTTAACAATGTCATGTTCCACCACTTCCTGCATAATAGGTTACTTCCTGTACTGCAAAATACCAAATTCAAAGGCTCTTTAAAAAGATTTAAATGAGAGTTGGCAGGCAAGCCTTCACCCCCCCCCCCTCCGGTTTACTGTGAGCACCATAGCAGCATTACCAAATGCCTGTAAGGGCAGAAGGGACTGAGGGCTCCTGTACTGCCTTTGCCTTTAGAACAAGGCTCTCAGTACGATTTTATCGTGACAATGACAAATCCTCATAAAAGTGATTGAAATAGCAGGGCAAAGGCAATATAACAACCTAAACATTTGTATCCCTGTAATATTGTGAAATTTAAAAATATATATTTAAAAAAAGTGGTTGAAATAGCACTAATTCTCAAAATTTTCATGTACTAATAAAACATGGAGCAAGAATCCTCACGGTAAGTGTCTGGAGAAGTCTATGTTGTTGATCTAAGAGAATCGAAACTTGACACTGCAAGCAACACACTTTCCAAGTCACATCTGATTTCCGCTATTCTTTCCTAAACATTTTTCCAAACTGTCAATGTTGTCATATCTTTACTCACTGCCTATATCAGGAAAATGAAAGATCAGATAGAAACACGAGGACCTTGATGCAGGATCCTCTCTTTTGAAGGAAACTTAGTCTCACTTCATATTTGCACCCAGCTCCTTCGGGGATAGGTCTCGCGAAACAACGAGCAACAGATATTTAGCTGCTGGCAACAACTCTCACATGTTAACATTAAAAAAAAAAAAAAACAAAAAACAAATCCACAAAGAGAAAAGAATTCTTTTACTCCAACAAAACCATTTTCTCTCATGGCCTCAATGTATTAATACTTCCATTGGTAGAATGTTCCCATAGTTGGAGGCCATAGTGAAGTACAGTGATTTCAAACGTGGATTCTAGAAGACAGACAGAGGTTTGAATGCTGACTCTGCCAACCTTCAGCATGTTACCAGATGACTACTTTAAGTTTCAGTTTACTCATTTTCACAATGGTGCATGTCACATAGAGTTAAGAGGAATTAACAGGATAATGGAAAGTGTTTAGCGAAGTATTGGGTATACAATAAAACATTTAATACATATTAACTATATTACTCAAACTTATCTATCCAATAAAACTTAGGGCCTATCTCAACTATTTCCTCTTTCCTTTAGCTTTCCCTGACACTTTGAAGGTCAGGGAATTTATTTCCTTCCTCCTATGTCTTCCCCGCAACCTACACCAATGCAGTAGGCCACTTCCGGTAAGAGTTCCTAGAGGGAACGCTGTCTTACTCATTTGCCTCCCTGGCCCCTAGCACTGCCTAGAGTTTGGCACCTATCACTCAAATGTCAACTAAAATACCTTCCTGTCGCCTCATAGTCTGCATTAACATCATTTAATGCTGCATAATACACCACTAAGGAGATCTTAACCATTACACTTCTGTTTAGATTCTCTAGATGTCTGGCTTTTTATTAATAGTATAATAAACAATTACATAATAGTTTATTTTTCTTTCTGGATTATTTAGGATAAACTCTATCAGTGGCATTACAAGATTAAAGAGTGCAGCTCCAATTATACATCTAGCCAGTTTGCCCCAATTAACTTTATTACAGAATATGTACTTTAGTATTACTGCAAAAGAGAACTGCTATTACTTTCATTTCTATTTTGTTGACCAGGGGCCACCCTTTTCCCACCTACGCTGGGCCATTAGCAAGAAATAAAGGAAGCTAGAGCAATCTTCCTTGTTTATAGCCAACTCTCATGACTATGAGGTATTTGTAAAGGCAAACTGTTTACTTGAAGGTGACAAAAAAATTTGTACACATTAATTCATAACAAACCAACATAGCATTTATTACGTGATAAATAATAATAGTAAATGCTATGCTGGTTTGTTATGAATTATTACATAATAAATGCTATGTTGGTGGTTTGTCATGAATTAATATGACACTATTTTAAATGCTTTATAGCAATTAACTCATTTAATACTTGTAACAACCCTATGAGGTAGGTACTATTATCCCTGTTTTACAGATGCGGAAACTGAGGCACACAGATGTTAAGTTGTAGCAGGGATCTGAACCAGACTCGAGTTGAGGCTCTTACTCACTATGTTATGTGCCTTTCAAAGAAAAAAACAAGTAAATAAATCACAACTGTACAAGATGATCTCAGATGTACCTTCATAAACAGCTCTCCTCTCTTCCCCAGCATGAGTACTGGATTAAAATAAACTCTCTGACTCTCCTAACTAACCTCATTATAAGCAAATGGCAGTTTCCAAAGTCAGTCACAATTATAAGATCAGAACAATACAATGTAAATAAAAACTAAACTGTTTTACTTAATTGCAAAAATGCACATCCATAATTGTTTTCAAACTAAAGACGAGCAGACGCTAGAGGACATATACATTACAGATTTATATTAAAAAAAAATAAACGCATTTTTTTGTTTGTTTGTTTTTGAGACAGTGTCACTCTGTTGTCCTGGCTAGAGTGAGTGCCAGGGCGTCAGCCTAGCTCACAGCAACCTCAAACTCCTGTGCTCAAGCGATCCTACTGCCTCAGTCTCCCAAATAAACACATTTTTATACTAATTTGTCAGTAACTACACAGATGTCTCACACTTGTAACTATATGTTTGAATGTCTAACTTACCTCCTCTCGAGGCTTCCTTAAAAAGCTTACATGACTGAGCCATGCCAGGAAAAAAAAGTGTGTCTTTTAAAGGTAAAAATAAATATATAACCTACCACAATTAACATTCTGTAAAGTGAGTTATCAACATTCTAAGGTTGAATGGATTGAAAATGGAAATGATGCAAGAGAAAAGACTTAATATATTGAAGTAATAAGGGCTTACTAGACGGAAGCATAAATAACATAACAGGATAGGGACTCATGAGTCAATGAATATTGTTGGGACAAATAAATGCCAGATTGTAGATGAAATAATTCAGATACAGGTTTCATATCAGACATTAATCCATCGGTAATTAACCCCCCAAAAGTTACATAAAAATGTTGAAATAAATAGAAGAGAATTAAATAGCATATTTAGCTCAGCTATGGAAGGGAGATAGACTTCTTTATCCTCCCAAAAGTCAGAAACTTATCAAAGGAAAGACAGATGGATTTAAATATAAAAAGGAAACTTTTTGCACAATGAAATTAGCATTAAGAAACCGGGATAAAGCTAATGAAGTGACCAGGTAACTAATAAAACACATTTCAAACACTGGGTTTTACTGAAAAATATATAATTTTTTAATCCATTCATTCAACAAGTACTTAGTAGTATTATTATTATTATATTTAGAGACAGGGTCTCACTATGTTGCCCAGGCTGCAGTGCAGTGACTATTCACAGGAGTAATCATAGCATACTGCAGCCTTGAACTCCTGGCCTCAAGCAATCCTCCCACTTCAGCCTCCCAAGGAGCTGGGACTACAGGTGCATTTCACTGCCTTATTGAGGGCTTACTGTGTTCTAAGCATTGTACTAGGTGCTAGGGACACGAGGGAAAATAAACAGACCCAATATCACCAATCAAGAAATATAAATTATTTAGCCTGGCACGGTGGCTCATGTGTGTAATCCTAGCACTTTGGGAGGCTGAAGCAGGAAGATCACTTGAAGCTGGGAGTTTGATACCACCCTGAGCATCATAGTGAGATCCCGTCTCTATGAAATATAGACAAATTAGCTAGGCATAGAGGTGTATGCCTGTAGTCCCAGCTACTCAGGAGGGTGAGGTAGGAAGATCACTTGAGCCCTGGAGTTCAAGTCTGCAGTGAGCTATGATCACACCAGTACACCCCAGCCTGGGCGAGAGAGCAAGTCCCTATCTCAAAAAAAAATAAAGAAACAAATTATTCCCAGATCTCAGATGTCCAAAAAAAAAAAAAAAAAACCATAAAAGCAATATAAATAAATTTTAAGATACAATTATATATACCTTAATAAAAATAGAGATAAAATTCAATATGGGAAGGAGTGAAATGTAGACATATACTACCTGAACACTCAAGTGATTTTTAATATGCTACCAACAAGTACTCAGGAGAGCAAACTGGTAACATGTAACACTTGACATATTCTGAGTCTCCATAATTTTACTGTATGAAGAAAAATCTTCCAAAGAAAAAAAATTATTTAAACCCAGGGGTTTATAGAGAACTAAATGCCTGATACAAGATTAATGACTAAACTACAGTAGATCAACACTCTAGCTCATCACTGTCCAATAAAAATATAATGTAAACCACATAATGTAATTTAAATTTTTCTAGTAGCTACATTTAAAAAGTAAAAGGTGAAATTAATTTTAATAATGTATTTTATTTAAGCCAATGTAAAAAGAATTATCTTTCTCACATATAATCAATATAAAAAATTATTAATGAGATATTTTACAAATGAGGGCTTTTTTTTATACTAAGTCTTTAAAATCCTGTATGTATTTTAAACTTACAGCACATCTCAAATTGGACCGGCCACATTTCAAATGCTCAACAGTCACATGTGGCCAGTGGCTACTGTACTAGACAGTATAGCCCAGTAGTTACCAAGTGAGTGTTCTTTTGCTTGCCCAGAGGACATGTGGCAATATCTGGAGACATTTTTGGTCGTTACCACTGGAGGAGTGCTGCTAGTTCTAGTGTGCAGAGGCCAGGGCTGCTGCCGAACGTCCTGCAACGCACAGGACAGTCCCCACAACAAAGAAGTATCTGACCCAAAGTGTCAATAGTACAAAGGTAGCTCTAAACAGCTAACCATAGTTAGTACTTGATATAATCTGATCCAGAGGAATGTATATTTTATGAGGCTATTTGTTTTTTATGTTATGATGCTTTCAATCCTTTTTAGAAGTAACTTTTTAAAGCTTGTCCTGAGATAAGATGAGGCATCTGTTTCTCTTTATTTCTTTAAAGGAACATGACAGACTGAAAGGCTCTCCATGGCCGGACAGCCCTGTCACACAGAACGGCATCTGCAGCAGATGATTCATTCCAAAGGGAAAAATACTGCTTGATTCAGGAGTTGAGAAAAAAATTAAACAAGGAACTTCTGCTGCCACTGATACCTTCCCTATGACCACGGGCTGGGAGACGCTGAGCATTCTTTGTCCTGTCAGGGTGATGGTGATGGGGCAGGAGTGGGGACACTGGCAGGGACAATGAAATTCAGACTCTGCCAAGGTTCATACAAAGACCAGGGAAACACATACTCAAATACGTGCATATCCGGTGAGGGAAACAAGAATAACTGATCCGTAAGCACAGAGAGCTGCTGTCCTCCTCTGTGGCACTAACACCACCCTCACGTCTGTGATAATGAGTGCACCTATCACACACGGCCCCGCGCATCTGGCTGCCCCATCTCAGGCTGCCAGAGTGGAATGTTTGCTAACAGGGCAAGCGCAGGCTTTCCCCCTGCATCGAGGCCCCTGGGACAAGATACCAGGGACCAGAAATCATCCCCTGGGATAAACTGTCCAATCTCCTCCTGACGCAGGACAACAGCAGGGTAGCCTTCCTAAGCCTCAGCACTGAGGATTCATCCAAGTTGTTCCTTAATGCAGAGATTGCAGGCATCAACTGGGAACACAGAGGTGCCTCTGAGCTTCCAAGGAGATTAAAGGCTGCAGCACTCTTGTCTGGCACACCCCTCAAAGTATCACTGTATCTAGCGCACGATCAGAATCAACAGGGCTCAGATCCCACAATATAGTCTTCCTCTCCTCTCCCCAATTCACAAGATCTTAAAACAAACACAGATTGGGCCACCCCTTCTTCTAAATCCCTCCAGCCCAAGAAAAGCTTTCTGCAGATGTCCCAGTCCCACAGCAGCCTTTGTGACAAACATCCAGAAAGACAAGCTTTTAAGGGGAACTGCTGTACCATCACACACAGTTCTCAAGACTCAGAATATTAAAAATTAAATGAAAAAGAAATTAAATGTTGCTTTTAAATTTAAAAAGAAATTAAAAAGCTGACATCCTCCCAAGACCAGCTGACTTCAGGCTTCCCTACCCTCCCTATCCCCAACAAGTTAAAGAAACCTACCAAGCACATTTCTTCTCCCAATCCTTACCACATTCCCTCCCCAGTAGGTTGTTGCCATGATCCTGACCATTTTTTTTTTTTTTTTTTTTTAGAAAGAGTCTTGCTCTGTCACCCAGGCTAGAGTGCAGTGGTGTCATTATAGCTCGCTGCAACCTCAAACTCCTGGGCTCAAGTGATCCTCCTGCCTCAGCCTCCCATGTAGTTGGGACTAAAAGCATGAGCCACCATGCCCAGCTAATTTTTCTATTTTTTGTAGAGACAAGGTCTTGCTCTTGCTCAGGCTGGTCTTGAAATCCTGAGGTCAAGCAATCCTCCCACCCTGGCCTCACAGAGTGCTAGGATTACAGGCATGAGCCACCACATCTGGCCTGACCTTGACTGTCTTAAGCTCTTCTCTTAAGAACTTGCAAATGGCAGCCAAGAGGGTCAGCAAAATTCTAGAATCCAGCTTATATGGGGAAGAAGCAAAATACAGAAGAAAGAGCCTACTATTCAAAATCAGGGAACCTGTAAAACTCAGCACTACCACTCAGCAGCTATGCTACACTGGGAAAATGAATTAACTTGTACATTAGCTCATTCTTCTGAAGCTGTTGTGTTATTCTCAGGCAAGTGATCAGCTGGTAATATGATTCAGAAGGGTAAATACACAAAGCCAATGGATGTAACTTACCACCACCACCACCACCACGGTAAAACAAGTATTCTCCTGCAGTTCATAATCTAGCATTACCCCATTATCAGCAGGAATTTGAGGGCTTTCAGTTGTTTCATAAGATAAATTCCAAGGAATTTATTCAAAGTTCCTATTGTGTTGTGGGACTAAGATTAACTTTGTTAATACCATGATAAGGTTTCAAAGGATTAAACTGAAAATGAATCACAGGGGAAAAAAGGACTTATAGGAAACATTTGGAACCCAATCACTGAGGGGATAGAACAGACTTTATTCCATAAGATCTAAGGCAGAGGTTCCCAGCACTGGCTACACATTGGAATCACCAGGGGAATGTTAAAATAATAACAATGCCTGGGTTCACCCTAGAGACTGATTTAACTGGGCTGGGATAGGGCCCCTACACATGTATTTTTTTAATGTTTTTCAAGTGGTTTTAATATGCAGCCTGGCCTGAAAATCATCGATTTAGATAGTGGAACTTGTAAATGTTGGTCTTTTGCATTTGACAAAATCCCTTCAATAAGATTTTCAAGCTTTACCTTAAAAAAAAAAGCCATAATATAATTTTCAAATAAAACTTCCTTCAGTGCCTAGTCCAATGTGTGCTGAATGCTCGGTACATGGCATGAGGGGTTCCACCATGTGACCACTGAATGGGAGAGCAGGCCGGAACTGCTGGCCGTGGAGGGAAGCAAGCACGAAGATTAAGAGTTGAGCAGCTTGGCTATTTTCCACCATGAGACACAACATTTAAGAACACTAAGTGACGGCTCAATGCCATACCTACATAATACTAACTAAAAGTAAACAGAAGGTTGTAAAGTTCATGGGATTCTTAAAAAGTCAAACAACTATAACCATGTATCATTGACTTCTAAAAGCCTCAGCATGCCTATTTCTGTGACACAGGGTAGACATCATAAAAACACTCAAATCCTCGTTGGCAAGATTCGCTTTCAAAGGTCCGGGGTCAGACACAGGTGTCAGCACCGTTGGCGTCTGCTGGCTGTTCCCCGCTCCTTTCCTAGTCCAACACACTGGTACAGAGAGCGGGCAGAGAACCATCGTGCTTCAAAGAGGAGCCAAGTGCTCTGTTCGGTGTCATCTAACTCCAGAAATAACATCACTGGGAGAAGCACCCAGCCCTAGCCCAGCCTGCCAAGTGAACTTCTCTCGTAGGCCTTACCTACAGGGAGGTAAGGTTGAACGGGAACCAGGCAGGGCAGCCTTCAACGGTCCATCTATCATTTAAAGTATACACATTTATTTATAAAGTCAGTCTTGCTTTCTGCCTTCCTGAGCAGTCTTTGGTAAAAAGAAGTTTTCATCTGTTATCTAACAACAATTAAGTTGATTCTTGAACAGCTAATTCAGAAAAGAATTAAATTATTAAAACATATATAACATCTAATTATCTAAATAGGCTAACTCCCTAAAAGGGGAAAGGGAGGGAAGGCACAGACAAATTTAATCTGCTAATTAGTGGACTTCAGCGTACCAAATTAACTTCACATTAGTCTCTAGGCTTAATACTGATAGCTTTGACCATTGCAAAGACTTCCGAAGGCGCTGTTTCCTGTCCCTGGCATTGACCTTTTTAACTAAGAAGGAAAAATGGCGAGACATTAAAGAACACATTAGCGGAAGGCTACCTAACTATGGAACCAAGATTTCATTGAAAAAGTTTTCATTAACCATTTGTAACTTCTAAGTTATCTTAACAAAATAAAGACTTAGGTACTTAAAACTGCTTTAAAAACAGGAAGCTAGTTCCAATACTTTTCTTCCCTTTTGACAGAAAGCTCCTTTAACTCATGCCAACAGGCTATATTTATTTCCCTTAAGCAGCATTTCCTAGGAAAGCAGCAGCCGTCTTATTGCAGCCGGCAACGTAAGAGAACTCATGATCGAAGCAGCAGCCCAACCTCAGGAGCCCCATCGTGAGCTGCAGACGCAGTCACCGAGCATGAGAGTCACCTGGGCTCTGCACCAATAGCAGCACTGTTGTTACCTCGGCCAGAGAGCTCCAGGCTGCTATTGGAGACCAACATCTGGCACCAGGCCAGATACCGTATCACACCCAGCAGTGCCTAAGAGGCTATTGAGCCTTATAAAGCTTTATGGATGCCTACAGGGACGGGAAAAAAAAAGGCAGGTGTTACTCATCTTAACACTGTCCAGAAAATCTGCTGAGTCACTGAGTATCAATAGAGAAAAATAATGCAAAGCTGCAAAATACTAATCTCCTTCATCCTGCTGTCCTTCATAACAGCAAAGTACACTCACCGGTAATATTCTCGACTCTGAAAACACAAGGGCACAGACAAATTCACATACCCTTAGTCTGTAAAGAAAAGCTTTCAGGGACAAACTCTCTAAAAGTGTAATGTACTAAACTATTTTATGAAAATAATAGTTGTCTCTGGGTAGAGGGGTTAAGGGTGATTTATGTTTTCTATAATCTTGCTTTGTACATTCTCTATAATGAGCCCCTATTTCTTTTATAATAGTATGCCTTAGAATCATTTCTGGTAAGAGATTAGACCCACATCCTTGATCCCTAGGATATAACTTCAGCTCACCAAAATCACTAATTATGAAAACTCCAACCAAGGTTAAAGGGTCAGCCCAACACAGACCTAAGGAAATACTAAATGAAAATCCCTGGATTTCATGAATACTTGCTTTGTTACCTCTCCTTGACGCAGAATATTCTAATTTAGTAGGAATAAAATTCCACTAATGGTACACCTTAGAGAGAAGGAAAAAAATAATGCAATAATAATGGCACATGAACTTTAGTTGACTTCTGCTTATTTTCCTTTCTTCTTCCTTTCCTAGATTAGACATGCTAGTGAAAAACAAGTCACCCTTAGCTTTGGACTGAGAACATTAAGAAAACAAACCAGTACCACAATAAAACAAAGTTTACGAAAGCATCTGAGAGCTTTGTCTTGCTTTTGCTTAAATATTACTTTAAAGCATCTAAAATCCAAACTCCTTGGCTTATTATTCAAGGACACACATAATCTGAAACTCACTGACTTATCCCTCTATATCGATGACTTCATACACTTTATGCTTAAAGCCAACAGGGCCTGGGTATCCCTACCCACAGCTCTTTCTTCTGCCTGGCATGTTCTTCCTTTTTCCAAATTCTACCTATTCCCAAAGTCTCCTGTCAAATGTTACCTCCCCCTGTAGTCTTTCCTGAGAGAGAAGCACTTTCTCCTTCTTATTAACTTCCAGAGCACCTAAATTACAGTAATGTATGTATGGTACACGTTTGTGAGTTTAAGCTTCTATTGGAAGGCAGGCAGGCAGGCATCACTTTATTTTCACCTACACCAGAGCACTTGGTGTAGCACTGCACATGCATTTCGGCAGGTGCTCAAATGCTTGCTGAATAAAAAAAATGAATAAACATTGCATCTTAAAAAAAACAAACCAGGGTTCATGGGGTCATATGATCCACATGTGCATAGATGAACACAATTACAAGGAAAGGTAGAACTGGAGACTATTATCCTAAGTGAAGTATCTCAGGAATGGAAAACCAAACACCACATGTTCTCACTAATAAGTGGGAACTAATAGATGGGTATATACAGGTGCAAAGTGATATAAAGGACATGAGAAACCCAGATGGGGGAGGGCAGAAGGGAGTGTGGGATAAGAACTCGCCTATTGGGTACAATGAACACTATTCTGGTGACAGGCACACCGAAAGACCTGACTTAAGTATTATACAAGATATCCACGTAAACAAAATGCTTGTACCCCTTACTTAATATTTTGAAAGTAAATAAATAAACAAATAAAAAAGAATTATAAGGAAAGGGGCTCTGCTTGAAGACTCTTGCCTCCAGCACAGTAACAGCGGTAAGGAGTGGCCAAGGTATAAATCTTCACGTTAGCTGAAATAATGCCAGCCTAACATCGGCCAAAGTTAGCACTTCAGCTCAAAGAACTAACAGCAACAGAAGGCACCACTATATTAACACTTCAGGATTAAAGGATGTCTGCTAAGCTTCAAATTATGTGTGGCCACAAAGCATTTCCTTTCTAGTCCCAAAGAAGGGGTAGGTGTGCAAATGCATTATTTCGACCCTAATTACCTCTAAGCATACCTGGGAAACTACAAATATTTCAAGATGTGACTGATTAGAGCAATCTTCCCAAAGAGTATTCCAAAAGAAAGACTTGGTCACAATACTAAGAAACGCGCAAACTGTAGACTCTGCATCTTGGATTACAGAATGAGGGAAAAAAAGCCCTAAGCACTGCTCTGTTTAAAATCAGAACTTTATTCCTTGGTGCTTTGCTTATGACTTGTGTTTGACAGAGTTTCATGCTTTCATGTTAATTGGATCTATCAAAGCCTAACAGTGGTGAATGAAACCTTATTCTCCACTTAAGAGCCACAGATGTATCATTATCTTTTATTACTTAGAGGTACTGTGTTTTATTTCTGACGGGTAGTAGGCATACCAGGCATCTGGGAGGTCCTGTCCCAGATGTCCCCTCTAACAACTTATACAGAAATGATGGCTATGATGTTTTGACATGAAATTGCAATCTCTACCCAATTAGCTCCTTTAAAAAAAGCTGTATGTTTATATAGGCACTCTACTTCCCATCTACTTAAATTATCCATTTTTATACCATCTCAGACTGGAAAATTTTTTGTCGTGTTGCTGATTCCCTCTGTCAGCAAACTCGTAACATATGAGACAAATTCAACATAAATATATCTGAGAAATTTTGTTTTTTGACAGATAGTATTCAAGAAGATTCTAGATGGTATGTGAACTTATAAAAATACTTAATAGCTATGTATTCATTGTAATGTGTATACAAAAATAGGGTGAATAAAGCTATGTGGTTTGTGTATGTTGTTCCCCTCCCCCTTAGGTCTAGGCTAAGTAAAAGAGAGAACAGAATAAAAAAAATTTTAAGTTAAAAAAGTTCAGAGAGTATAAGGATATGGTTAAAAAAAAAATCAGGAAAACAGTACTTAAATTTAAAAGTTTAGGAAATATGAGGCCGGGCGCGGTGGCTCACGCCTGTAATCCTAGCACTCTGGGAGGCCGAGGTGGGCGGATCGTTCTGAGCTCAGGAGTTCGAGACCAGCCTGAGCAAGAGTGAGACCCCATCTCTACCAAAAAATAGAAAGAAATT